>VMDR010007913.1:18384-38634 GCA_007922815.1 Macrotus californicus
CCCCCCCCCCCCGTCAGAAGACGGCAGCCTCCTCCCCTGGCTGTGCAGGCGTCCACGACCCCTGCCTTTGGTTTTTCAGTCCCGTCGGCTCTACATTCAAAGTATCGAGACCGGACCACATCCCACCGCCACCTTTGTCGCCGCCCCGATCTGCACCGCCACCACCGATTCTGGCTTTGACTACAAGGACAGCCTCCTAACTGAGCTGCCTGGCCTGACTCACCGTGATTCCCTCCTCCACACAAAAGCCCAGAGGCCACTCCTGTGCTCCCACCCACCACGGCCCCCCATTTCTCTCAGAGTGAAAGCTCAAGTCCACTCAGGACAGGCCACACGTGGCTTCTGAGCACTTGGAATGTGAGTGCCACTACGTTTTTTTTCCTCATTTTAATTAGTTTACATTTAACTGCGCCGGTGGTGGCTACCACATTGCACACTGGACAGTGTAGGCCTGTAAGGCCCAAGTGAGCTGGTCCCTCCTTTGGACGCTCATCCTGTGTTCGGCCTCTTCTCCTGTCCCCTGACTCACACCTGCCCCCTTCCAGCCACTCTGACCTGTCACTGTTTGTTCCTCAAAAACGCCAGCCTCAGTCCTGCTCTGGGCTCTTTCCACCAAGTGTTCCTTCTGCTGGACGGTTCCTGCCAGGATGGCTGTGTGGGCAGCATCTCGCCTCCGTCAGGCCTTGTCCTGAAGTCCACCCCCTCCCCACCCATGTCTGCTCCCAATACGCCTTCCTTATTCTCCTTTTCTTTTCCCATTATTTGTCACCATCTAGCAAGTGGTGTCATTACTGACTTTTGAGGTCTGTTGTTCTATATCCACCCTGGGCAATGCCCGCTCATCCAGAGTGGCCACAGCTGAGTCACCAGCACCTTGAAGGGGGCATTCAATACCTGCTTGTTAGGACTCAGTCGGGGAAGGCTGGCTCCCTCCCCACAGCACCTCAGGTCCTCTTTGGGGTGCGCTGATGTTTGTGACTTCCTCCTGGAACGCATGGCTTCCCCAGCTCTGTCCCTTCACCAGATTATCGAAGAGAGCCCACTCCCTGCCAGCCTGGTGTCAGGTACGAGGGACACAGCAGGACCCGGGAAAGTCAGAACCTCTGCCCTCAGGGAGCTGACATTCACTTCAGGTCATGGACGCTGAGCAGCAAATGGAAAAAGCAGAGGTATAATCAGCGTTAGGTGGACACGAGGGTCAGGAAGGAAAGAAATGAAGGCATATGGGGTGAATGTAAAGCACGGAGGACTGTCTGAAGGAGGAGGAAGACCCAGCTCAGTGGAACCCAGGGGAGTGCCCCACGAAGAGGGAAAATGAAATGAACGGGAACAGCAGGCGCCGAGGGCCGTGCGGGAAGGAGGGTTGAGGTGCTAAGCTCGCCAGGATGCGATGCACGTGACGTCGGGTGCCGTGAGGCTGCCCAGCAAGGACGGGCCCTGGGTCCACCTGAGCCTCAGGTCTACCATTTCCTCTCCCGTCACTGAAGCTGGCTTCAGTCAGTCTCCTTCGCTCGCTGAGTACCTAGAACATTCATATCATAAAAACATCTTTTTAGTGGCCTACTTTCAAGTGAGGTTTTATGCAGAACCCCCCAAATAACAGGTGTCAGTGAAGCTGTTCCGGTGGCAGGTTGGAGTCCACATCTTTCCCGCCATTTCTTGGGTCTGCTGAAGGCCTCTCGGGGACCTTGGTGAGCCCCAAAGATTCTAGGAGCTTTAGTTAGAAGCCCCCCGGCCCGTGGCATGCATGACGTCAGGGAGCTCGGCTGTGCCTCCGCTGGTCTGCATCTGTGTGGGAGCCTTATGGCCACACGCAGACTGTCACCTCCTTCCTGGCGGGGAGACGTCCTCTCTGACATCCCCTGGCAGGGTTCTTGAAGCTTGGAGAGCTCAGCATGGAGCATTATCCTCTTAGTAAATGCCAGCCATTGGCTGCCCCACCCCTGTCCTGTCCCACTTCCGTGTGTCTAAGACTTCCCTGAAGAGCAAGTTTTTAAAACAAATGCAGACTCCATAACTGGAGGTGGGGGTGCTTAGAAATCTGCCGTTTCAACGAGTGTCCCAAGCGACCTGCATACAAGGAGTCTGTGGGGCACTTTGTGCACAGTCCTGTCTTGAAGGACATGCAAGTAACCCGTCACTTGGAATGGTCTCGAGTGGAGCTAATTAGAGTCGTGTTATTTGTTGAGTTATATTCCAAAAGCAAGAAAGGTTCAGTGCAATTCGAGGGTCAGGGTAGGGAGCTGACTTTTCAATTAAAAATAATCTGTGCTTGTTTGACAAGCCAATGGAAAAGTGCACATAATGTCATTACCTGAAGGAGAGCTAAACTTAGCACCAGGGTGACGTTCTCCATGACAGGGTCCCCTTCCCGTAAATTACCGCGGCGAGGGCTCCAGTGCCCCGTGGCTGTGACAGGGGACGCCGAGCTCTCTGTTGACAGCACTGATTTGTGTGGCAAAGAGAAATCCTCTCCGCGGGCATGAAAGATTGGGCATGTTCCGCTCTCCTCTTGCTTTGCGCACGGGCTTGTCAATTCCTAGACACGGCGTCTGTCTTCTGTGTTCAGACGGCTCCTCAGGCAGGAGCCCAGTCCTACGAAATCGGGAACCTCCCATGCCCGATTCAGCATTCGGCACTTAGGAGGAGCTCAAGGGGAGTTTGTGGGCGACTGATTTAGTCATCGCCAGAACCAGCTGTGTCACCGGCACAGCCCAATGTGCAAAGTGGAACTGTAGGTTCAGACATTATTAAAATTTTCAATCGTTATTCAGACTTTGCCGACGGCCACCGCAGAGCATGAAACCTAGCGCAGGGATCTCCCGCACGTGGGGACGGCGGGTCCATGCAGATCATATGTTCATGAAGCCGGCCCGGGTCATCGTTTTCTTTTCTTCTCCCAGCCGTCCGGTGACCAGACCTGCGTTTCAGCGCTCAGTGGCCACAGTGCAAGCCGCGTCCTTTGGGACTCTCCACCCTGGTCCCATGAACATGCCCTGCCCCTGTTCTCTCTCCCACCACCACAACTTCTTCCTGGCAGCTGGCAAGAACCCTGTCTATGAGAGAGATGTAGTTCAAAAGCAGGAAGAATTGTCTGTTGGTCTGCCTTTCCAGTGAACACACAGACCTCTGTATTGCCCCTGTAAAGCCTGCGACTCCCCAGGATCCCCTACACCGATAAAGGCAGGGGCCACAGGTCAACTCTAACAGCATGAAAGCCGTCCGTTGCTTCGGAGGCAAAGAGGAGCTCAGACAACCTTCCTCTTGCCTGCCATTGGCTCACCCAGCGCCCCAGCCCCCCAGCCACCCAGCATCGCCAAGCCGCCAGGTTGCGATGGTCTGTTTCCTCCTCAGTGCCCCTGGTGGACTGAGCCCTCTGGGAAGACAGGGACCAGGCCTGAGAATCCCCAGGGACTTGAACAGACCCTGGCACATTTGCAGCACTTAATTAGTGTTTGTTTAAATGACTGAAAGGAAATTAATAAATGAAGCCCAGATGGCAAAGTTGGCTTCTTATGGCTTGTGATAGGGTTTTTCAAACTGTCTTCTGAATTATCTTCCATGAGAGCACTAAAAGTATATTTTAAAAGGCAAAACACTGAAGCCATGTTGAACCCCTGGAAGCATCTTCTGGAACCTTGCTTCCCGCTACGTGTGGTCCTGGGTGCAGCAGCAGCCTCACCTGGGAACTTGTTAGACATGCCAATTCTACTCCCCAACCCACTGAGTCAGACACTTTGAGGGGGGACCTGGGGGTCTGTGTTTTGCCAAGGCTCCAGGTTAGTCAAAGGCCCTCCCCTGATGGGACTAGACAGTGCCCTGAGGAACACAGTTTGGGAAACAGGACTCCCGGCATTCTCTTCCAGGCGCACTTGGATTTTAACAGAAATTCATTGTTTGCAGCAGCAGCCTTGACAGTCTCAAAGAACTCAATTTTGTTGTGGAGTTTTACACAGTAAGTCAAAAACCCTGTGAGGCTGATTCTTGATATACACATTTATTTGACTCAGCCAGGAGGACACATTTGGATGCAAATAAGAGAAAAGAGGCCCTGGCTGGTGTGGCTCAGTGGATTCAGCACAGGCTGGGAACCAAAGGGTTGCCAGTTCGATTCCCAGTCAGGGCACAAGCCTGGGTTGCAGGCCAGGTCCCCGGTAGGGGGCGCATGAGAGGCAACCACACATTGATGTTTCTCTCCTCCTCTTTCTCCCTCCTTTCCGCTCTGTCTAAAAATAAAATCTTTAAAAAAAAAGAGAGAAAAGAGGTGAATGCTCATGTTAAGTCTTTTTATTTTTTATTTTTTTTAAAAAGGGCTGTTTTTGGCTATAAAGCCAGAAGGTGAGTTAGGGGGAGAGATAAACACGGTGACCAGAAGCTCTGCCAGAGATGCGGCCTTTCACGAGTCAGACTCTGAGCCTTCGTTGCTTCACCCGGACAAACGGAGGTACACCCAGGGCTGCCACGTAAGGCTGGGCAGGTCGTGCCCTGCACAAGAGGACCCAGCCGAGCAGCAAGTGGAAACGGTTGCTCAGCCAAGCCAGGCTTGGCCCCCCTCCCAGAGAAAGGGACACCTCTGCGTAACCCACTCAGAGACACCCTGCGAGCCGGCCAAGTCCCGGTGATTCCTGGCCCGCCTGCCTCACCAGGTTGGGAGGATCCAAGAAATGGCGAGTGAGAAGCCATCTAACAACTACAAGGGGTAGTGTGAACAGGAGACGGGACTTTATTGTGGTTGTTGCTGCAGCAACAGGCTTATATTTTGACATTTCATTCATCCAGGCCGACCAAAGGCCTGATATGTTCACGGAACACAAGTCACCCCCCATCCACGGACGCTCACGCTGCCAGGACTTGAGGAACCAGTAAGACCTTTGAGTCTCAGGACTCTGTGCTCCTGGAGGAGCTCCCTACACCCAGGAAGGTGCTGCCCCTTATGAGATGGTCCCAGAGGCCTGGCAGAGACCTCAGTCTCCACGATGCTGCAGCTAAACCTTTGCGACCAGCTGGTCTGGTGCTCGGTGGTAGACCCTCAGGGGCTCTGCCAGGTTGGGCTGAGCTGGCCTGGGGTGTGCGAGGGACCCACACACAAAACCCCAGTGCTCTTCAATCGGGCAGTGGACCCTTGGAGGGGAGCCAGGCCTGGACTTCGTCGATCTCATGCTGAAGAGGGGAGAAGACCCTTTCTGACCTTGGCATTGGGAACGCAAACAAAATTCTTGTGTGAACACAGCAAAAGTCCCCGTCGACCTGATTCCTTAAGTACCAGCACATAAAATCGAGCACCAAAAGCACTTTTTAACAAAGCAAACTGTCCTTGCTCATTGCCACCTTGTGGCAGCTCAGCACTATAGCACCAGCCGAGGTGACCTGACACCCACCTTTGGGGCACTTGGGACATTTTTAGGATTTCCCTTCCATGGGAACAACCCCTTGGTTTCTTTTCCTCAGTCTCCCATTGGAGGAGCAATTAGCCTGTCTCACTGAGGTCTCTAGGTAATCAGGGTGAGCTTGGCCCACCAGCCAGGTCTCTCTCCAGCCCCCACTTTTCCTCCCACCCACCCACCCCTCGCCCTTGACATAGAACCTTGTAAGGTTCCTTGCAACCCCGAAATGTTTCGGTTTTCCCAAAGGGGACCTGGGCTTCCCAGGGAATATATTAAAGATAGGCTTTATTTTGTATTGTTTGTTTTGCAAATCAAAACTCCATCTCTGGCCCCTCCCCCCCAGGCTCCCAGGGGAATTTCTGCACCAGGAGATAAGGTGGCTGGGTGCCGGAGGGCCGGGTCTTCAAACACGGCTTAATTAAGTTCCAGCCAACAGGCGACATCTGCAGCCAAGGGGCTCTTGGGAGATAAGACACAAGACACATCGGAGATGAAGGGCAGAGCTCCGCAAACGCGATGAAATAAATCAGGGGCAGCGCAGCCCATTTGCAAATGCAGACCCTCCCGCTGAAGGAGCCCGGAAGCCCGGTCCTGGGAAGGGAGGCTGCTGGCCCTTCTGCCCGCTCTCCCCGCCTCTGATTGCGTCGACCATGGAGTAAGTGGGCTGCGAAGGGAAGGCAAGGTGTCCCCAGTGGAGGGGAGTGTGTCTTCTCAATTCCAGAAGCTAGTCCCCGGGGGCTCATTCCCTCTGAGCCTCCTGCTGGGATGTGGGGACATTGAAAGGGCATTGTCCATCCCTGTGACCTGCGCCTGGTGCTGCCTTCCTGAGCATGCTAACTACATTCTGCCATCTTCCAGGGGCAGGATTTTTTTGGCCCTTTTTGCAGCAGTTGCCCACCCTCCTACCCTATTCTGCACATCAAATATGAGTTCCCAGGGCTTCAAGGCTCCTTCATGGTATGTGTGTGTGTGTGGGGGGGGGGGGTTATATAAAAATACAATATATACACAATACATATTATATATACATATATTATATAAATAAGTACATAAGCATAGCCCCCACCCAAGAAATCATAACTGTTTCTCGCCTTAGCACCAGGTAAATTGAAAGCTGTAAAATGGAAGGGACATCCCACCTCGACTCCTTTGCTAGTGGCAGAGTATACTTTCCTTTGCGAAGGTACCTGGATCTTAACAGTAGAGTTCTTGACAGATTTCATGGTGTGTGGTACAGGCAGAGTAACTCACACTTGGAACTGCAGAGGTTTTAGGTGAAAACCGCTATAGACTATACAGCAAGTCTTTGAATAACATCGTTTTGTTAAGATATTGATGGAAAAAAATCGGTTCCCAGCCCAGTCCACAGGTTGTGTGGGGTTGGCTCGCTCGTCCTTCCCGTTTCTTCGTTGGTGTTCTTCCCAGGACCCCTGTGTCCTCCCGTGTCCCCAAGTACCTGCACATGAGGTGAGCGGACGTGTCTGAGGTGTTCCCATCGGAGGGAGTGAGGGGTGCGTGTGAGTGCGCCCTGGGAGGGAGGGGCTCCAGCCCCCGCGACCCTGAACTAGGACAAGCGGGTTGGAAAATGATTATCTAACTTGTTTTCATTCATCTTTCTTGCACATACATGTAGCTGACATTTCTTTCCGTTGTTAATATTGGAGGTGTTTTGGGTCTTTACGTAGGAGGTCGGCGATGTTTTTGTGGCCAGAAATAGGCTTCAGGAACTTAACTCTCGCGTATATCAATGAGCCTACGGGAAACTGCTTTCCTTTCAGGTCATTTTACCTAAAGGCGCAGTTTCCGAGAACCCAGGGACAATGCCAGGGGAGGGCTTATGCTGCACCCCTGGAGGAAAGTGGTGTCACATCCACCGGCACAGTGAGCTTTGCCCTGCGGTTTCTTTGGAGTCACCTGCCCTCTTCCGCTCCCCTCCCCAAAATCAACTAAATTCATGATTTTAATTCAAAGAAATTACAATTGGTCTAAAGAACTTCCTGACCCTCTACAAGATCATTGTCAGGGGAGGGAAGCAGAGAGCTTTCCCATCCTGAAATCCTCAAATGTTTTACAGTCGTGAAGCTTCCAGTTACAATGTACCATGTGACCCCCATCTTCGGTGATGCCTACTAAAATACCTAATTCGATTCTTCAACGATCTGTGCTGATGGCTTGATTCTGAGCTTCGGCATTGGACAACTTGCCCCCTCTCGAAGCCCCCCTGTGAGCCTGAGTGAGGATCCAGCCTGTGCTCTGCCCTCCGATCCTTTTGCCTCTTAAGTCTCTCTCCAAGTTCACAGCCAAGTGAGAGGCAGGCACAGCCACGCTGTACTCCACCAAAAGCCTCTGCAGCTTGAGTCTCTCTTAATCAGTGGAGTTTAAACCTTCAGCGCAGGACCCACCAGGTCTGTGGGTGCCTCTTCAGAGAGACAATCAACCTCCATCACAACAGCCGGAACCCCCAAGCTGACCCATCCTCAACCCCTGATGCCGAGCCACCTGGGCCCTCGGCAACACTGGGGGCCAGGCCCCACTGGCTCCCGATTTTGCAAACAGAAGAGGCATCGAGTTAATGAAATGAACTCCAAAGCCTGGCCACGCCCCAGGGTGAAAATCCACTTCCTGTTCTGTTTCCCATCTCAAGTTCTCCAAATTAAAGCTTAGAGGAATTAAAGACCGAGTCCCGCAAGTCCAAAAGTCACCCTCTCTGACGGTCTGTTCGGCTCGGCATGTGCTGGGTGCAGCTCACCCTGACACCCGGGAGAGTCGGATCTTCTTTGGCAGACGCAGCTCCAGGAGGGCATGAGGTTCCTCCAGGCCCTGGCCGGTTGGACGGTTCTGCAGTGCAGCTCTGACACGCCCCGCTTGAAGGGCTCAAGACCTCACAGGCGTGACAACAGCTGCCTGGATGTGGGTTGCACTGAAAAGAGACTCTGCATTGAGGGTTTGGAGGCAAGCAGGTTATTGGGGTGGCGTGAAGGGTTGAGTCAGATCTTGGAGTCCTAACCCCCCGCACCCCAGGAGACGACCTTCTTTGGTAACAGTGTCATTACAGAGATTATCAAGTGAGAACGAGGACATGAAGGGTGGTGCTAATCCAATGTGACTGGTGTCCCTTTAAAAGGAGGAGCTTGGAGACATATGCCCTTCTGCTAGAAAACCATCCCCCTGGGTGGCCTCGTGGGGACCAAGGGTTCTTGCAGGCCTTCTTCAGCACGTGGTATTTCCACTACATTTCAACAACCCAGACTTTTAGAATCTTTTTCTGTTACCGCTTTTTCTTCATGAGCAGAATGTACACCCTATATATACATCCACGATCCACCACAATGACTTGTAAGTGACAGAAATCCAACTCAGATGGGTTTAAACCAAAGGGGGTGGGTCTGCCCCCTTAACTGGAACATGCAAGGTGTGATGGCTTCAGGAGTAGCTGGATCAAGGTCTCTAACCATGCCATGGGGACTTAGTCCCTCCCTCTCGTCTCTAATTTCTTCTGGGTTGGCTTCATTAGCATGTAAACTGCCCCAAAAGTAGCCTAAAGGGCTGTTGGCAGCCCTGGACCCATCTCTTTGCATCTTGGCCTTACTCACATCTACTCCTCTTCTAGTTTGTGCCTCTTTTCCTAGAGACTGAGAATGTTTGCAGAACAGAATACCAGTCTAGAGGAATCTTTCCCCGTCACCCTCAGAAGTGTTGATGATGTTCTTGTACTAGCTCCTAGCTTAGACGTTCTTAATTGGGGTGGCAGTAGGGGAATCCATGCTTCCCTGGACTGCAGACATGGGAACATCATCTTACACAAAACTCACTGAAAATTGTGTGTGCATGTAGAGAGGGGGGCTTTTTTGGAGGGTAAGGTAGTATGTTTTCCAGAGGTTAGAGAACCAGGAAAACTAGTATTTCCTTTGAGGTCTTATTTGTAGGAGTCTACTTGGCATAAGGGCTGAACTTGGAATCGTGTGGTCTTGAACCAATTTGACCTAGCAACAAGAGATGTTTGCAAGATCAGGGGCTACTCAGTCTGCGGCTTTCTGGACGTCAGCCTGCTACCATGAGACATGTCCTCCATGACCTCCTCAAAGTTATTTCACATGCATTTGGTGGATGTGTACGTGAGTTACACGGGTCCCCACCGACTCCAACTTTGAGAAAAAGCCACGGCATGCATTCCCAGCTTCAGGGGAAATCGTGGTGGAAAGAATTCTGCCCAGCTTCACTCTTAATGGGCTCTCTGGAGAGAGGTTCACCGTTTCGCGCCTGGGTGCAACTTGGTGTCCCCATCTGCTCTTCCCGGGCCAGTGCTCTCATGCAAACATGAGACATGGCCTGCCTCAGAGACACACACCCCCACCTGCAGCCTCCCTCTGCCTGCCACCCATCCACCCCTGCCTCTCCTTCCCCGGCTCCCTCCCTCCAGCTTCACATTTAATTTCTGTTTTCCTGGTCTCTGACTGATTTGAGGAATGGGATGAGGTTTCATGGGAGACTAGCCCAGGGCTCTTGATGGAAAACAGAGCTGCCGTGTGGCGGTGCCATTGTGATAAAGGTGAGGAGCAGGAGAAATGCTCTCCATCACCACTTTTTAATGTCACACACTCCCCAGGATCAGGTGCAGAGAAAGCAGGGCAGGCTGTGTGGACTTGCAAAGGAGACACTTGGCAGAAGGGGGTTGGCTTCTTAGAGATCACCTGCCTATAACCCAAAATACACCCCCAACCCCCTCTGGAGCTCAGGCTCTGAAAAAGAGTCAAATGCCCATTATTTGTCACTATGTTGGGTGGAAGTGATATGGGTACCTCAGAAAGGCAATGGGCAAGAATTCGTACTTATCACTGCTGACCTGAGCCCAGCCCAGGCTTAGTTTCTGCAGGAGCACATGATTACCAACAACCAAAACAAACTGGAGCAGAGGGGACGTTTGGGAGGTCCTCAGGGTCCACAGAACTGGTGGGAGGCCAGGAGACCAGGCCGAGAACAGAGTAAGGGTCAAGGCGATAGCAAGGAACAGGCTTCAGGAAGCCAGCCCCAAACAGGCTGACCAGTATGTCGCCAGTATGACTATAAGTGGTCACCAGCTACAGCTTTTGTCCTGGGAAGGGAGAGCCGATTGGCTGACCTCAGGTCACATGCTCACCTCTGGTGGTACTGGGTGCTAATGTGGAGGGCCTGGCTCTTCAGTTTCCCGAGTCCTCGGCCATCCCCTGTAGTTGCCCTCTCCTCAAAACCACTTACACAGGGGCATTGGTAATTCCCCAAAAGGAAGCTGGGGGAATGTTTGCTAGGAAACCCACCACGCATGCATGGGCACACACACAATGGGCCGAAAATAAAATAAGTTCCCCCGCACAAGGAGTTGAGGAAAAATAGCATCAAGCGCAAGACAATTAAAAAACAAGGCAGCGCTAGATATTCCAGCATGTTCTACCCGGACGGTAGAGTACTAATTATGCAGCACACCCTTGTAGGGAATGGGTACTTCTTCAAAGACAGAAGTGGCTGGAGAAAGGAGATGCCCCAGTGGACGGATGTTTCCGGGAAGCTGCGCCAGAAGGCCGAATCGATCTGGCTCTTGAAAGGGGAACAAGGGACAGGAAGTAGGAAGTAAGCAAATGAGAATATTCTAGGGCGAGGAAAGAGGGAAACAATTTGGATGAATGCACCCGAATTCTATTCACTTTTGCTGAGAAGACCGCACTGCAGAGCCAGCCTGTCTGTGTTTGAATCTGCGCTCTACCACCAGGAGACTGAGCAATGTGCTTAACGCTTTGGGGGCGTTATGTTATCTGAGAGATGGGACGAGCAGGTGGTATCCCGCAGGGCGAAATCAGGCATGAACGGTGCCTGGTGTTGTGCTTGGCTCGTGTAGTAAAGGCTTGGCGAATGTCAGTCTCTCTCCTTCATGTTTCCCCTCTTTGTAGGAAATTGCACTGGTTCACAGGTAAGAAAGACTAGAGATTCAGAATCTGAGAAACAAAAACCAGCTCTACTTTAAAGAATTATAGACAGTGCGGAGCACCGAATATTGGGCTCCGCCCCAGGTGAGACGCGGAAACTGCCAGGCCTCCCCCGCGTCACTGACCTGCCTGCTGGGCAACCTTGAGAAGCGCATCCTTTGGTCTGTCATCTCTGAGCTTCCATTTTCTCCTCTATTTGAAAACAATTTCTGGGGCCTTTAGAAAGCCCTGGTATCTCATTATCCATATATTTACTATACAGTAAATCCCATCTGTTTTGCTTTTACCCAAGAGCATGTACTTATCAAAACATGGTGGGTCTGGATGGCAAGGACAGACCAAGGGCATGCCGTTCCAAGGCTCCATCACCACAGACCTGCAGGACCTGGGTTTATGACTGTGCATCAAGGCGCTCCAGGTGCAGCAAGCGGCCATTTGGCTGAAGCCGAGCCTTGAAATATGGGCACCATGGCAGAGGTGTGTGGGCAGCTCAGCACAATAGCCTCACCCCCGGGTTCTCCTCCATTCACAGGTGCACTCTGGTTAAGTTGCCCTTGGCTGCACTTGATGGGGGAAACTATGTGCTACAGTGAGGACCAGGCACTACAGGACTCCCCGGAGCACCGGGCAAGAGCCGTCTCGAGCTCGGTTGCTGGGGTTATAGGCTTAAGTGCCGACAAGCACCAGGCAAGTGACGGCAATGAGGAAAGCAGGCCAGAAATTAATGTTTTACAGTTCCCACTCTTAGTGAATTATGGACCTTTTCTAGTCTGCTTTTAATTTTCCCATGTTTGATAGAAACATGGGCAGAGGGAAATATTTCTCCATTATAAGAGATACTTTTTGAAGGGCTCCTTAGCCATAATGTAAGGGTAATAATCGAGAATGTAAATGTTCAATTATTGCTTAATGAAAAACAATAACCATACCATACAAGCCAAATTTATTCTTTATTTAAAAAAAATACTAGTTAGGAGATCTGGTCTACCACGAACATAAAGCCTGCTCTGCCTCGTGTACTGTGCATTCAGTGACCTATCTATCATAAGCTCAGACTGAGAATATAACGGAGGTGAGGGAAAAACACATAAAACTTTTCATGTAGCTTCTTCTATTACCATATTCAACAAAGACATGCAGGGACCTTCCAAAGAAGAACTTTTAGAGCGTGCATTTTTTAGGACAGTATGATAATGAGGTTCTAGTATATTTCACCTGCAATGAGCCCTTCCCTTCAACTGGACAACAGGGTGGCGTAAACCAACATAGGGAATTCTCCATGGAGCTTTACAAAATTGAGAAATTTGGGGTTCGTTTTCTCTGTGTGCAATAAGGAGCTGGGGAAGAAAGGCGCAACTTTGCCCAAGAACGGAAATGGGGGATTTTCTCTTGTTGTTGCTATGAGACTTCTCAAACTTTTTTCTTTAGTAAGTCACTGAAGCCCAGGGGACTTACATAAAAAATAAGAAAACTTTCATACTTACCTAAATTTTACATCATTTATTTGATGAGAAATTGATTTGTCTGCTCGCGGCCATTTATCTGCTCAGTTGTCTCAAAAGTTTCCAGTCCCGACCACACCTGAGTGGATCATTTCTGTTTCTGATTTAGAAGTTGTGTCTGTTCCACTAGATTCTAATATACTACGTGAGCACAAAGGCACTATGTCTCATTCTGCATTCCCCAGATCATCGGGAACCTTCTACTCTGCATTACAATGACATGTCTAATAATCTCCCCCTTGAGAGAGAGCATGTTTATTCGCCTCTGCATCCCAGCCCACAGGTATCGCCTTGCCTGTAATTAGTAGGATCCTAGCCCAGGAAATGTTCATCGACTGAAAACCGAAATGAGTCTACCAACCGTGAGGCATCTACCATTATTGAGGAGAACAGTGATAACTACAAAGCTGTTTGGTAACAAATAGATCACCTGTTCAGGTGTTACTGGACTTAGAGAATGAGAAGGGTGTTTTCTCTGAGCCATCCTTGGTCAGAAAAAGAGAGTCAGGTACGAGCTACCTATTGCTGTAAAACAGGCTACCCCCAACCGGTAGCAACAACAGGTCTTTGTCACCTTACAGTTTCAGAGATCGGGAATCTGGTAGCAGCTTAGCTGGATGCTTCCAGCTCAGGGTCTGTCATGGGGCAGGAGTCAAGCTCTGGCAGTCCGGGGCCACTGTCACCCAAAGGTTTAACAGGCTGGAGGCAGATGGCGTCAGTCCCCCACCGGGTGGGCTTCTCCAGAGCTCTGCTCCCTATTTAGCAATGATTTTCCTAAAAGAGACAGACAGAGAAGCAAGAGAAAAAAGAGAGAGTATCCAAGACAGAGGCTCAAGTCTTTTATCACCTGTGCTCGGGAATGCCACGCCACTGCAGGGGAAGACTGGAGGAGGGCAGGAACAGCAGGAGGCAGGGATGGCGGTGGCGCTTGGGGGCCTGCATTTGCTAAATGGGGAAATTCAGTACCAGTGTTGACTGCAAAGAGGCATGGAGGCTTCTGTCTTGGAAAACTGTAAAATTCTCTTTTCTGCTGCTCCCTACTCTGTGTCTCTTCTTCTCTGCACGCTGGCCGGTAAAATTGATTCTCTATTGAGGGATAAGGAATATTAGCTTATTGGAGTGAAAGTGAACAGTGATCTGCAAGCAACAAGGCTGCAAGTCGACCTGGCCTGTGCAGTTCCAGAAGAGGCATCAGCATCATAACCTCTGTCATCCCAGCCTCGCAGGGCCAGCGTGAACTCAGCACTCGCATCTCATTGTGCGGTCAGGACGGAGCTTGCCATGCAAACGGGAGGGGTCCCCATGTCAGAGCAGGTCCGCCACACCCAGCTCCTCAAGGGCCTGGACTGTGCATTCTGCCTATCTATGCCCCTCTGGTCCAGACGGGATCTGGCTGCAAATGCAGAATGGTCCTCTTCTGTGAACTAGAGTTGGTGCTTGATGGATGCTTGCTGGGTGAACAAGAGACTGCAGGTCAGGTAGCATCTTAACAGACCAAACCCCCTGATACTGTCTTGGTCCTGGCTCTTGAAGGCAGGGTCACCAAAATTGTAAGGGAAGCTGTGGGTTTAAAATACCTAATGCCCATGCACATAATACGTTCGGATAAATACCGCCTGCAGTTTCCTGCACTTCCCCTGCTGGAGACCTCATCGGGCTTTGTGACAATTTATCTCAATTTTTCCTGGCTGCCTATAGGTTCCCTGGAGGGAGAATGGAGTCTCTCTGGTTCACAGATGACCTCCCCCCCTCCCCCACCCCATAACTGGTACAGTACAGGGCTCTCAGTGGGTCTTCAATATAGTCACATGGAAGAATGAGGAAACAATCCTAGAAACTCATCTAATTTAAAATTGGACTCAGCCTTTGAAGGGTCTTAAGTTAGCCAACCCTGGAAAAGGCCAAACTGGAAGAAGAGGGAAGCCATGGCAACCCTTGTTTCCTTTTTTGTTCCTCAAACCGGGTGGCCCCATTACTTGCTTCCTGCCTGGCAATGCCAGCGACTGGACTCCCCCAAGGTTTGGCCCACATCCTTAGCTTCAATCCAAGAGGCAGCAGACCCTGCTGAGCCCTCTGACTCCCGCTCCAGCACTAGTGGGCTCCTCCCGATACTTGGTCATCTGTCCACACTCTGTTATCCCAGACCTCCTGCTGCTCTGGGAGTTGAGATTCAGAGGGCAGGAGGGGGAGAGAGGGGTGGGGGGAGCACAGAGAGTGAACAGGAACACTTGTGCGTGTGCACAGCTTCCAAAACTCTGCGTCCCTGCCCTCTTCGGGGAGCCAAAGCTGTCCGATGAATGTGAAGCGGACACTGCGGTCAAGGGTACAAAACCACAGTGGCTCTCCGCATTCTTTCCTGAAGCAGACTAAGGTAGGGTGGCGAGAAAGGAATCAAATCAAGGATGACACAGCATTTTTATCTTATACCAATTCCAATCAATCAGGAATTGGCTGCCCGGACGGCTGTGTCATGAAGGATTCTGAGGCTGGGTTCCAGCTCAGCAGAAAAGCATGACCGGATCCATCAATACTGCCCTCCATGGGCCCAGGAAGGGGGAGTGGCAGCTCCTAAGTCGTATGCACACTACAGCAGGGGGTGTTGGTCCAGAAGTATTAGCACGATGGAAGAGCTAGAATGTTCTGGCCTCCTTGTCTATTGTGACATAAACATGTAACGAAATGGCGTCAGTGTGGGGAATAATAGGGCTGTCTTTACACACACGGAAAAAGTAGAGGGAGGGAAAGGAGAGGTTTGAGCTGCCGTTGCCCGTGTTCTCGTTTCTGTGGGGTTTGTTCTTCATTTTCTTCCTGTCTTTCTTGCGTTCAGGCAACCCCATGGAAACCAGGGCCACAGGAATAATCACTACTCAACACGCGGGGCATCAGGCAGATGATACACTTGGGGAGTAACAGCGAATCAGCTTTCTCTGATCCCTGTTTCAATCAGTTGGTGGGGCAGCTCTCAAGCTCCTGACTTTCTGACCCTGGAAGGTGCTTGGACACCCAAGCCCCAGGGCTGTTAGCTGATACCATGTGGCATTGCCATCCTGATAGAATGCCAGGATACCAGTTGCCCACAAGATAGCATGTGGCCAAACACCCAGGGACACATAGTCCCCCTCTGCCTTCCAAACCCACCTCAATGCTGGATGCCAGGCCCAATCCACCCCAGGAAGCTGCCCCAGACATTTGGACTCATCTGGAGCCTCATTCACTCACTCACTCACTCACTCATTCATTCATTCATTCGTTCACTCATTCATTCATACAGGGGAGTAAAGTCAGACTCTATGCACAGCCTGGAAGCAGCCAGAAGGTCGAACATGGCATGAGGATCCGACCTCAGGGTGATTTACTCTCCAGGGACAATTCTTTCTCCTTCTCTGGCTCTGCTCACCCATCAAAGGGCATGGGGACCAACTTAGACTCTGAACCGTGTCCCCAGGCCACATCCTGTGAGCCCAAGTCCTGCCTCCCCTGTCCAGCTGGCCCATCAGCATTTACTGCAGGCCCAAAAGGCCCCTGCTCAACTCTGACATTCTCTCCCCTAGTTTCCTTTGCGTCCCTGTCCAGGACACCCCTCTATCCCCGCCCACCGAGCAGAAGACCCCTAGGTGGCTATGGAAGATGCTAAAGCCCTTCCTCACCAGGACCCTCCCATCAGAACTGAGAATACAGCCCTTAGGAAAACAGAGGCGCCTCACTTTGATGTGGCATTTACAGTTCAAGAGCACTGTGGCAGATCCGATCTCATCATTAATCCGATCTCATCAAGGCACAAAGTGCTTTTGGGGTGGGGGAGGGCAGTTTACGGCCATTTCTCGGTCCGGAAGCTTGAGTCGCAGGAAAGTAAAATAACTTGTCTGAGGCCATTCAGCAAGTCAGTGGAGGAGCCGACCACCAGTGGGGGTGGGGGGCTGCACCTGGTCTTCCCCCACAGCCAGGACGCCGGCCTGACTCTTTGTCTGCAGCTACGGTGGCTGTAGAAATGGTTCCTAGGGCAGGTTTTTGTGTCCTGTGAAGTCACCGCTTCCTCGCCCCGTGAAAGCCGAATCTTTTCACCCTATTTGGAATCCAGCAGCAGAGAAATTAATCTCTCCGGGCTGCCACCCCTTCTTTCCCAGGTCCAGATAGTCCTAGGAAGGATAAGACATTCAGATAATTACAATTTAATTGAAATTAGCTTATTTGGTGGCCTCTTCTGAGCTGAGGGAACAGGACATGACCGGAGGTAACACAAGCAGAGCAGAACGTCGCATGGGGATAGGAAAGGGAATGAAACCCGCGTCCTTTATGACCTTGCCCGTTCAGTTATATGCGGAAATGTGTACCTCCCGCAGGTAGCCAGGAAGGGGTTAAAATAAAGCAAATCAAGAAAACAGAAACTGACATCACTCCTGGGAGGGACCACTTGGCTCTTTGACCATCAGCTGGGGTGCCCTCCCCAGATAAACAAGGGGAGACTTCCAGCTTTGAATATTTTTGCTCTCCCGCAGTCTCACCAGATGCTAAACTACAATGCCCTTCTTCTCTTTACAAGGGAGAGGATTAAACTATTGGTTTTACTCTGGTTTTTTTTTTTTTTACCTCAAACTCCTGGCCACCAGAGCAAGAAGCTGAGAGTAGAAAATGTCTATAACTCAGGAAGGGAGGAGGGGGAGGGGGGCCCTAGCTTAATTCTGGACACCCTTGAAGCTTCACTGGCATGCAGCAGATTTCCCACTTGTACATTTCACGGGTAACGAAGGCCAACATTTTTATCAACCTCACTGATTCGAAGCTCACTCTATCAGGCCTGGAACAGTGTCTTAGGACCTCCGTTCTAACCTTGATCACAAAGTCCTTCCATCATCCCACCTAAATACCTGCCTTGGCGTGAAGCTTCTTTGACCAGCCCTGGCTTCCCCTAATTTGAATCTCTGTTAAAATTTGGTGTTTCTGTAGAGTGCTTCTCGAATAGTTCCTGGCATGCAGTAAACACTCAATAAACATTAAGTGTTATTATTAGCAATCAGCAGCATACGTTCCTCTTGAAATTTTGATATGTAGTATGACCATTTCCACACACTGTTCTATAAAATGAATTACTGTTGCTTCTAATCTCAAGAGCAAGGTGAAGTCCGCACACAGTCCTCAGCCCAGAAGGCTTTCTATGGCAGAAGGAACAGGCAGCACTATAATCTCTGAAATGCTGAAGCAGCTCCAAAATGCCCCTTCCTATGAAGTCAGTGTGCACTTCAGCACTCAGCTCAACCCAGCCCAGCTCATGGCATCTCTTACCTAAAGAACAAGGCATACTGGGACAAGGACCCAGCTCCCTTTCCTCCTGGACACACAGCAGGACTACATTTCCCAGACCCCCTTGTAGTGGAATAGGACCACATGGGTTCTGGACAGTAAAATGTGGGCAGATATGATGTCCACAAATGTCCAGGGCTAGCATATCTAAAACAAAAAAATAAGAAAACTCCAATGCAGCTCTCCATGTTTGAGCCTCCACATACATGGGACTCAAAGGGAAGTACTCCAAGGCCCAAGGGAGCATCGCAGACGTGAGAGGGAAGGAGCTTGGCCTCCCAAGTCCCCATCTGGGGGGCAGCAAAGAGCAGTGCAACCCACATGCCCACACCGAATGGGTGCAGGAGCACCGACAACTCTTTTTAAGTTCTGGGATTCTTGGTTTCAGCAGTTAGCCTGCCTTAATTAATATATACATGCCTTCAGTCATTTGGAAGACAAACTAAACAAATTATTGAGTCCACCGCCCCAACAAGTGCAGATGAACTTGGATGTCAGCTTTTATACTTTTCTGTTCCATAAAACATTGTGGCACAAAGCAAATGTTACTGGCAAGCATGCACGTGTGAAAGGGATACAAGTCTCCTTGCTTGGAGGGAAACTCTGGTGGAGGGCCGGAGACTTCCCTCCTGCCCCATCCCACAGAGACCTGGGCATTCCCAGGGGTCGTGGGCTGTGGTTCTGCTAATTTCAGAAGGGTCCATTCTGGGAGCTTGCTGAAGCCTTTAGGTAGTGTTGTTCTCATTCCAGTTACACCTAAGACTGGCCCCCTCCCAGAGGTCCAGCTTTCTGAGAATTCCCTGTTTTGACCACGCAGTGTGGGTTGGGGACAAGAGCCCTGGACCATGCCGTGCAGACCCGAGCTCCAGGCTTTTAGGATGTTAGCTCATGGTGGAGACTTAAGCCCCACGCACCCCGTGTCTGGGTGACTATTTCCTCATCTGTACCTGAGGGGGGCAAGTCAGATTGCAGACTGGTAGCTGGGGAGAAACTGCAGCCTGCGGGTACGTATCACTTGGCTTGCAAGGTAACATTATAATTTTTAAAAATTAGTTCCCGGCAGTTAAAAATTAGGATTTTTGCATTAAAAAGCCTGACAGCTCTTGAAAAGTCTGAAACATGAGGTTTATGTCCCCTCAGGGCAACCGCTGGCTTCCCTCTCAGACATGACACACGCTCTCTGGTTCGCACAAACCCCTCCCACCCCAGATTACTCATCCGTTCGCCGTGCCTGCCTGGATGGCCGCTGTTGGCACTTGAATTTAAGACCCCCAAGTCTAGATGATTTCTAGGGGTCTCTTCTGTTCGGTCCAGACGAACAAGGGCATCTCATTGTATTACATACACAGCGTATTGCTGTATAACAAGCTTCTCCATCACCGTGGCTTGAAACAACTGCTCTTTCATCACCTCTTACGGCTCTGCGGGCTAGGAAGCCAACGGGGCCCACGTGGACATGCTTTCAGTTCCGTGTCACGTCGGCAGAGGCCACGTGCTGCTATTCAGCTGCTGGATGAGCTGGTATGGGGAGTCCAGGATGGCTCTTCTCACGTGTCTTGGCAGGAATAGCTGGAAGGCTGGCTTCTGCTTGGTCTGTCACCTGAGGCACCTGCATGTGGCTTCCCCGGCACAGCGTGGAATTGAGGTAGCCAGAGTCACATGGTGGTTGAGGGCTCCCTGACTGAGCCTTCCAGGAAACCCAGGCAGAAGCCACAAGGCCTCTTGAGACCTAGCCTTGGAAATCCCAGAACATCACTTCTGCCACATTCTATTGGTCAAGCAAGTCACTAAGGCCAGCCTAGTCCTGGGGAGGGGAATTAGACTTGACAGGAAAAGTAGAAAAGAATTTGTGGCGTCTTTGATCCACCACAGGCCTATTATCCAAATTCTATTCTCCTTAGGCAAAAAAAAAAACAAGTCTTCTAATAATTTGCTGTTTCATAAACACAATGTCCCTGACCCAGAAGCAGAAAGATAGGTTTGTTTAAGAGGTAGCCCACTGTAGACTGTGCCCCTTGCCTTTTTCGGTGTCCCCCAAGGCATGCAATATTACACAGGACACTCTGGGATACAAGAAATGGAACTTCAAGCTTTCATAAGAAAGAAAAG
>VMDR010007914.1:0-38536 GCA_007922815.1 Macrotus californicus
ACTTGCAAATAGCAGTGATTATCATAGGTGACTTATGGAAAAAGAGCTTCCCAGTTCTTTCCCATTTCTTGTCACATAGAGAGAAACCTACATTCTTCATATTCAAGATATAAGGGAATGTAAATTCTTATATATGAATATTTAATTAGGCAAATTAAGAAAAAATCAATTGAAGGAAAGGTATTGGCAATGCTAATGAGAAGCCTCAAAAGTATTCTTGCACTTTGTTTCATAAGTTCTACTTCTAATAAGGTTTTCTAAATAACTCATCAGAGTTATACACAAACCTCTGGTACAACATAATTTTATCAAAAACATTAAGATGGTTGAAAACGGCCTTTGCTTTTAATGATAATCATTTCCACTTAGGGACATTTGCACTGGCTGTTCCCTCTGCGGGAAATGCTCTTCCCCCAAATATATGCAGAGCTTATGCCTCACTTCCCCCCATTCTTTGCTCAAGAGACCTCCTCAGAGACCGAATATCCTCCCCCACCTACTTGAGACAGCTCCCTGCTGACTCCCAGGACAATCACATGTGTCACCACCTGAAGCCTATGCACTTCATGGTCAGTCTTGTTCACCAGACGTGAGCTCCACCAAGGCTGGACTCGGCCACTACCCTTCCTGCTTAAACAGCACTAGATACATGTTGAACTAAGTCAACACTGTTTTAGTACAGTCTTTCAACATGCTGAGACATATCCAAGGTAAATATTATTATACTGGATTTATGAGAAAGTGGTTACCAGACAAAGGCAACATCACAAAAATACAATACGGCAAAATTAAAAATAGACCCAGTCATGTGGTTCCAAGTCAAGAAAAGAAAGAGAATGTGAGCTTCCTTCAGGGGTTTATATTATATTGATGTGATTGGGGAAGAGAGAGGGACTGAGGGTACGGAAGAGAGAATACCACAATGGGGAGAGTTGTAGAAGGATTGATCTGGCAGGAAAATAAAGGATGAGAAAGTGAATAAAGAATAAAATCAAAATAAATCAAAAGGCAATTTTTCTTAATCTGTCATCTCTGAGTTGCGTCAATCTCTTAAATAATTTAATAACACTCCCATTTTATCCAAGCATAGGTAGGTTGTCGATTTAGCCAATCACATGAACACTTAGAATCAATACACGAATCACATGAATCTACATGAATCACATGTGTATGGGAGGAGAGATGTTGAAAAGTAGTAACAGGTCTAAGTGAACTTTTGATATTGCTGATCATGACAAGTGAATTTTTTGTCTCTCTGTTATCGCCACATAGCTTTTATTAAGTGCTTGCCAACTAGTTAGTTTCTTGAATAGAGCTGGATAATGTTATATTCTTTTTAGACTTCTTTTGTTTTAGGATCAGTTGATTTGGTAAAAATAAAAGTCACGTTGATGGTGAAAGGTGATATACTAGGGAAATTTATCGTGTGGTTTCAGCTATGAGCATGGCCAAATTGATAGGGCCATGCTCAAATGGGTGGGCCAAGAGGATACCCTTCATCATGGTTTGAAACATGTTGGAAAGGGGTACAGAGGTATTGAGTTCTTTTTATTACTTTTGCCTCTACTCTGTTTTCTTTTTGGGTTTATTTATCCATGCTTATTTATTTTTAGAAATTTTTCTTACTGTCATCCATGGAATCTCAAGAAGAAAACTCTGTGACACAAGGGCACTACCAGACAGCATTGGATGGGTTCTCCTCTAACACAGGGCTAGTTCTTACCTCCAAGATGTGAAACAAGTAGTTTAACCAATTTATTTCCAGTTGTCCTTGCTTCAAACTCAACCTGTTGTCCACATCTTCATACACAGAAGGTTACATCTTTATTAGCAAGTGCTCTGCAATATACCTCAGATGGCAGATTCAGGAGGCAAGAAAGCATAAAATCTAAGGTCGACATTTGATTTTGTCACTTTATGCAGGTTTATTAAACTGCCAAAGCCTAAATTTTCTCATGTCTAAAATGGGGTCAAGGTGCAATTTACCTCATAGAATTGTAAATATGAACTGAATGGTGTGTATAAAATGTTTAGCTTGTGTCTGGACACAGCACATGCCTGGTAAAAGTCATCCCTCTCCTTTGGTACCTATTCCCCAAACTTCCAGGGACCCAACTAAATTAGAAACACCTTTGGGGGTGCTCATATACATTGTCTTCTTATAACTTAGACTCACTGCCTAAATCACATTCTCATAAAATGGACTCATGCTGACAGCTTGTATTTATTTGCATAGTATCTATTTCTACAACCTTAACAGGCATAAATATCTATTTCCCTACATGGTAGATATCTTTATAATGATGACACTAATCATCATTTTTCAACATCTAGGACCTTAGGTAAAGAGAAGAAAAAAACCCCTCAACTCTCTTCTAGACAAGAATCAACATATGAAAATTTGATTTATAATTGATCAATCAATCAATCTTAGTTGAAAAAAGCAATTTGTCATTGTCTCATACCCTTATTGGAAAAAAACTCAATTTATGAACATTAAATGTTTTATCAATTTTTTGTTACTAGGGCGATTGTGAAAAGCAACATACCCTCAGTGAATGTCACTTGGGAAGCCTCAGGTCCAGATTGGCACTGATGCAGGAAGGCTGGCCCCGTGGTAGCAGTGGCTCCCATTATGGAAGGTTGTCTCCTTCAGGACGCCTGACCTGCTGCTTGTTGCATGACTCTTCCCTGGCTGGTGCTCATCAGCTCATCCTTATTCCTGCATCCTCTGCTGTGGGCATGGGCTGCATGCTTCAAGTCACATCATCTCTGGCTTGTGACAGCCTAGGATATTCTTGTTCCTTTTGTGTGTTCTCTAGACCCCAGTGCATCACAATTTACATCCAGTGATTTCCATGGACATTATGGCCCACACAATTTTGCTTCCTACAGGTGTAAGGGCTGCTTGTTTGCAACCCATTGAAGAATCTACCAGTGAAAAAGATACGACATGATGGGATTCTGCCCCAAAGGCAGTGCTCGTGCGACCCCAGACTCGAATGCTGCTCAGGGGCCAACTGTCCCAGAAAGGTGCAAATGCAAGGCTGAATTCAGATGCATGAAATCCTTCCTGACAGAAAGCAGGAATGCAGGTGGAGTTCTTAGCTTTCGGTAGTGTGTGTCTCACATTCTCTCAAGCGGGTGACGTTCCCATTGGGAAGAAGAAAGGGGACAGGAGGAGAGGACGGAACGCACCGATCCATTCTTTCAGCCTTTTGAGGGCATCTTTTTTTTCCAGAGTAAAAAATTAGTCTTCTGCACAGAAAATTTACAAGGAATGAACAAATTATTAAAATGATAGATTAATTGTACAAAAATGTCCAACTAGCACTGTATTTTTCTTCAAGAAATAGGTTATATGCGTTATGCTTATTTCAGGAGCTGCCATTTAGTAGACAAAAACTCAGTCTTGACAATAGATACCCAAATGCTGGCAAGAAGAGGAGAGTCTTGCTTTAGGCAAATGGCTTTGAAGACTGAAGTGCCTCCTTAATAAGCCCATGACATTGGTGCTCTGGGATCCCCACCACATGGTGAGATAAATATGCATTGTGAATTCTAGTTTTCCCGTGAATACTCCTTCCCCCCACGGTGGGTCATAATTAGCTCTTTGGTTATGATAAAAACGGGGGTATGGAGTTGAAACCGCACACCACAGTGTGTCCCTTTCCATGGGGACATGTTAAAATCATGCGTTCCCCCTGGATGCAGGTGACTTAGACGGGTAGGTAGCTTCATTTGTCTTAGTGAGTGGCCCTGCATTCATAAAACCCCATTCCAAGGCTTGGCTGCAAAACATCCTCTGGAAATGATAATTAAAATAATTACAGAAGCAATAGGAAAGTATAATAAGAGAAAAAAATATTTTAAAGAAATTATTCAGAAAATATTAGAAGCCTACACTCTGGAAATATTCCAGTCCTACTAATTGCATCTTAATACGTTAGAGTAACATGTAATTGTTCAAAGATGAAAGTCTCCTCATAGTTTAAATTCCATCACAGTGTGATATTTTTCTTTATTTAAATGAAGTAAATGCAGCAATTATCACAACATAAAAAAGACGCTTAGTTTTAATTTAAGGGAGAAGTGTTGCCACTTGCTCTCAACAAGGTTCTCCTGCACAGACACACATAAAACAACTTCTTGGATATATTTTAAATCATTTTTCATAAATCGAGAGGAAAGCTTGTTTATTTTACTTTCAAATATGCTTCACAGAGTGCAACTTCATTCCTTCATCTTTCTGTGATTCCGTCATTTTTTATTGAAATCTTGTCAGGGGGCCTTTGTCAGGGCTCCTGCCCGGCACACTCAAAGCCCAAGCGGAGCGGCAGAGGCCAGGCTGTACGGAATGCTAAGTAAGGGCGGGGACATCAAGGCAGCTTTCCCATGGGGAGCAGGGCCCCGCAAACCACCTATGCCATCTCTTCTTTGAACTATTCTCCCCAGCTCGAGAATGGGAGCCTGCGGTCCCAGCCTTGGAAATCAAAGTGTAGGAGCAGAGCAGCTAAGTGGAAACAAAACATTCCCAGTACTGACCAGTTCCTAGCCATGGCCCAGCATGGGAAAGCAGGTCCTCCAAGCTGGCAGCTCTGTGCCGGGCCATCCCAGGGTCCCATGTCACTCTGGGAAAAGCTAAACACTTCCCATTGTGTTTAGAAATGCTATAGCAGGGACTATTTATAAATGACTAAACACAAAAGCACTTAAGCTCTCAGCTTCTCTGATGGAAAGGAAGAAATGGAAGAGGGCTGAGCCACATGACCTCTGCCCCCAACCTCGGGCAGTCACTGTGCTGTTCTGGGCTGAGCTCTGTGCCCACATAGACTTGTTATAGGGATCAAGGCTAAGACAACCTGTGCCCAGTGCCCCATGATACCTTGTGAAGCCTCACTCCCATTGGGATGTAGGGCTTCTGTATAATGACCTCTCCAGGTTCTTCCTGTTACCCTGCAGAAGAGCCTGGCCTCCCAGGAGCCTTCACTGCAGCTCTGAGGAGGGAACAGCCCTTTTCTCTTATAAGACACCAAATCAGCTGCCCAGGGCCAGTGGTACCAGCTATACCTTTGGCCCATGAGTTTAAAGATGGGATTAAGATCTGTCAGAAACATGGGTGTGTTTTGGGGGAGGCTTTGACAGGGGCATGATGAGACAAAAATCATTGGTTCTCAAAACTGAGGAAGTTCATGAGTCCTTTTGATTCTAAAATTTTGGCTGCTATGTCTTTGAATTGACATGTATCATAACTTTGCTCTAACTCCACCCAAAATGTTGAAATTTCTCAGCCAACCTAGCACACACACATCCACAACTGTATTTCATAACAATTTGAATCTCTGATATAATTTCTAAATATGTATATTTTAAATTTGAAGGTATATAATCTTGAGGAAGATTTTTAGTAGAAAGGATTATATTACCCGAAAGACGATGACATCTATCATTAGAGATGTCAACAAAAGTGACATAATATAGACACATTCTGTTTTTGTTTATTTAAATCTTACAGAGAAATGATCTAAGGGGCTAGCACCCCAGAAATCCAGACATGACCTGGAGGCAGCAAAGCTATACTCTGTAGCTCTTGGGGCCCTGGACGAGACAGGTATGTCACTGTGACCCTGTTTAGAACTTGTGTCTGGCCTGGGAGCAGCCTTAAGTGCCTGTGGATGCTTACAGGGATCAGCCCCAGGCCCTGGGGAGCACTCAAAACTTTGTGTTTTCCAGGTTCTTCTCTTCTGTCTGTTTCTTCTCCCAGTTGGGGGCTGTCCGATAGAAAAGCAGGAAGCAAGTCCCTTCATTCAGTCTGTTGTATTTGTGCTTCTGAAATCCCTGGGGATGCTGAGGGTGCCTACTAGCTGTGGGCAGCCCTGGTGGAGGAAGAGGAGGAGACTCAGCATTCAGTCCTCCAGGAGGAAAAGAATGGAGATTCTCTAAAGTGACTATTTCCAGATGAAACAAGGTTCAGAGGCAGAGTGGCACTCACAAGGTCTCGGGATCACATTGTTAGGGACCTGTTCTTAAGAAAATGGAGCTGGTGCTGGGAAGGTGCTTGAGTATGGAACACCTCACTGCAAAAAGTGGTCATTGTCTGAACTGGGGGGCAGGTATTCATCATGCTACTATCTCCTGAGACTCCTGAAACCTCAGTGTCGAGGAGGCAAGGGCCTGTGAAATGTCACAGGGACGATTCAGTAACAAAAGAGGAGCTGAGAGAGATGTGACAAGACCGGGCCTTTGAGAAATTGAATCTCTCAAGATTATGTTAACCCTGGCTGGGTAGCTCAGTTGGTTAGAACATTGTCCCAATATTCCAAGGTTGTGGGTTTGACCTCCAGTCAGGGCACATACAAGAATCAACCAGTGAATGCATCAATAAATGGAACAACAAAAATCAGTGTTTCTTTCTTACCCCTCCTCTCTCTCTAAAAATCAATTAAAAATTATGTTAAAAACCAAGTAATATTACAGACAGTAAAGATGAGTCCCCACCACCCTAAAATATTGCCTACATTTAAAACAATGGTTATGTGACTCCTGGATTAAACCTAGATTGAGGGACATTTTAAGAATGAATAGTGCAGTGTACATTTGGGAATTCTAAGAGCCAACAGGGCTTTGTCACAGCCCATAACTTAGCACACATTTTCACCCTGTACATGTACTCCTGTTTAAGTGTAACCTGAATAAACTGATCAACTATTTTGTTTGTTTGAAGCAGGCAACCTGTGTTTCCCAGGAAGGCGGCAGGGCATGGAGGGAGGCGCCAGGGACTCTGTCCCGGGGGCGTTTTCTCCTCTGGCCCCGTCAACCCCCAGATAACCCTTGGTGGTCCCTTTTAGTGGCAGTGCCATATAATTCTGGCAAATTAATGTTGTGCGGGAGAAGTTTTCTCAGACTCCTCATCCATTATTGAATAATTTTTCACAATAAGAGCACTTCCTAAGTCAAACAAAGCCCGAGTACAGCTCAGGGAACTGCTGTGCTGAGTGCATCATGGTTTATTTTTCTGGTGAAAAAAATAAACTATTACTTTGACTAATAACTCCAGTGGAATGTGGGTCAGGGGCGCCGTTCAGTGCTCGGTGCCAAAAGAAACGGATACCACCGTCCTCTTCAGACACACGCACTGGGTCACACACATGGGCTTCAGGCCTGGCCTGCGTCATGAGTGAAAATCTTCTAAATACTCACAGTGGGAGAAAACCATTTGGGTTTCTTTTGGTCTAGAAAACATACAAACAACTGCGAAGTTTGTTATTAAAATACTTCATTCTTAAAAGAAAGTTGTTGATATTTATGCTTAACCATTTGATAGCATCTAATATTTTAAATGGGTGGAAAAATGCATGCAGATATGATGGCATATTAGCCAACAGTGCTTTGAAAAGAGAGGGCTGCCCCAAAAGTGGAGCTTGAACCAGACGATGCTTTTCAGATCGAGAAGAAAATCTAAGGAGCTCCTTGCTGAATGAAGGCTCTCTGTCCAGCTTTCTTACCAAAAGTATTCAGGCAGTATATATCCCTCCTTGGGTAGGCTACACTTACCATCTTTCCTACAAGTTTATACTTCAGTTCCTAAAAGCATCCCTTTGGATTTCTACAAATAGGGTATAACTTAAAGAGTCTTAGAGGTGTGAAAGAGTTTTAGAGTTAGACTTCCCACCTTCACACAAGATGTTGAATTCTTCCACTGCACCCAAATCCTGGTTTTCTCTAATTATCTTTATTACTTTACTTTCATTTTTGAAAGTTCATAGTGTAATTATTAACAACTGACCCCTTTCTATATTTTGAAATGCAGACAAATTGTGATATTCTTCTTCTATTTAATGTCTTTATTAAGTGTTTTATTAATAATAAAAAACCTAGCCACTAACACATTGAACACCATTCATAATCATTTCGGAATCATTCCACGTCATCCTTTTTAGTTAGTGTTTCTCTGTGTGTATTTGTGGAGTCTTTGTGAAAAGTCTTTGTAGCAACATTGACTTTGAAAGTGACCTGTGATTATTTGAGTGAATTTTGTGAGCTATCAGGCTAGGTAGGACTAATGGGACGTTCTCTAAGTCATCTCCTGTCACTTGCAGATCCTAGAATGGAGGGACTGTCTACCACGGTTGGTGTGGAATGCATATCGGTTAGTTGTCCTTATCCCTCTCAACCTTTCTTTTCGTCTTTCACTATTTTTTTCTTTTTGAGAATTAATAAGTCAGAGTTTGTTATACATCATTATAGCATGTATCATTCCCTTTGTTTCTGACTTTTCAGCAATTCTTCCTGACCTTCCACAGTCTATAGCAGACATGTAATGACTACTTGCCACACAACAGATGCACAAGCACATTCACAGAATCTTTAGAAGGATGCATTTATGTCTGTTTAATAACCAGAATCATCGTAGGAGAGAAAACCAGGTGGAAAAGAGCAGGGGGCTGACCCAGAGTCAGAGGTAAGACAGCACTGGTCCTTGGCCACACACAGTCTCTGCTCCAGGACTCACGCTCCTAGACATGGCCAGGCCAGGCACTCCATACCGCATATCCAAAGGGCCTGCACACTGATGTGGATGCTTCTGGTCTTTCCATCTTGATCTTGTTTGGGTTGGAGGGGATGGGTAATCCAAGTCACCTTGGGAACCATTGGACTGCTGAAAATTCCAGAAGAGGTTTCTGTTTTCAATGGGCACAGAGTCTGAGGCCACATTGCCTTCTGGCTACCATTCATGCTGTCCCTACTACTGGGCAGAAGTAGGGATGGGAGAGTGAGAGGATATTTTTCTTTCCTGTGTTTTGCTCCCTTTGTGACTTGGCCAGAGAGATATAAGAAACTCTGATCTACAGGATCTGCAGCTTTGCTTGAAAAAGGGCCAACCCCCTAAAATACAACATGCTAGAGAAACACAGATGGGAAATCTGTTTCCTGCCACTTGCAATGATGGCAGATATGATCAGCTGCAAGCTCCACATGAAAGGACTTTATGCCATTGATAAGCATACCAGGTCTTACACCTATACAGGTAAGTATTTGGGCCACAATGTTTGTAAGATGCGCAGATAGCTTCTCTCTTAGAATCAATGGAAACATTAATTCTAAAAACATCGTGACCCTTACAAATGCATCTGATAGGGACAGACAAATACACATCTAGCAAAGAAAACACTTTTTCATTGTCATATATAGATGGAGGTGTTGAAATGCCTTGTTCTGATGTGGCACTCAAAGCCTTTGCTGTCCCTGTAGTGAAAGCAGAGCACAGCGCTGCTCTCAATGCATTAGCAACTGTGGCCACCTTCCTCCCAGGATAAGTGGGAAAACAGGTGTGTTGAAATAACACAAAGACACAGTTTGAGCAGAGCTAAAAATGATCAAAGTGAAGAGGCACATAGAAAAACAGAAGGGGCTGAAGGAAAGTGCTCTGCTTTTCCACATTGCTGAGCACTGCAGCGATCTTATGCATCTACAGATTGTCCCTGGGACCACCAATGTGGACATTTCTGAGACCCAGAGAAGTAAAGAAAAACTCCTGACTCTGATACTATAAACCACAAGAAAACATGTGTCAAGTTTTAAATCATGAGAATTAGAGCCATTATTGTATCTGGATGTCAACATTCTCCCCAAATCCAGTCTATTGAATAATAGTCATTCCCCTCTAAGCAGGAACACTGCAATTGGAAACAGGAGCACCTCAGTCTTGCTGGCACAAACATGGCGACATGGACATGCAGACAACTCCCAGGACTTCTGCTGAGAAATACACAATCCCCACCCTCTGCCTGCAGCCCACACCTCCCCAGGAGGACTTGGTCACCACCACTTCAAATAACTTGGTTATCAGCCATTTGCCAAGTGTTTCTGCATAACCGCACCAAGTACTTATTATGTGAAAGTAAAGTCTTCAGCCACCAATGGTCAGTGGGGAGTCACAAGGGCAGCAAACTCTCTTGTCTGTTAGTAGAAGCACCATGTTGCTGCCTTTGAGTAAATAAGAATAAAATTGTTCCTGTATGAGGGATTGGTGGCAGAGTCTTTTAAAGAAAACTCTTCACAAATAGTTTTACTTAAACCCTGACCTGCTCCTTCACCGACATCCTCGCAGACAGCGGTGTGAGGGAGGTGGGAACCATGCTGTCATCACAACAGGGTCACACCACCCAGTGGGTGGAGCACCGAGCTGACGGCACCCATGAGTTTATGAGGGACCCATCACTGCGATGGAGACACACGACGGTGGGCTTCCAAAGACTGTTTTTGATTGGATTGTTTTTCACCGATTTTAAAAGGGGTTGTGATGTGCACATCTATTAGGTCATTTTAAAAGTCATGGGATTACCTGGCTTGTGTGGCTCAGTGGATTGAGTGACAGCCTGCGAACCAAAGGTTTGCCAGTTTGATTCCCAGTCAGGACACATGCCTGGGTTGCAGCCCAGGTCCCTGGTATGGGGTGTATGAGAGGCAACCACACATTGCTGTTTCCCTCTCTTTCTTCCTCCCATCCCCTCTGTCTAAAAATAAATAAGTAAAAGCCATGGGATTAGAGGAACATATGCTCATGGGACTTTGGTGACAACAACATTTCATGCAGCTGCAAGACAGCAGGAGGTGAGAGGCAGCAAGCACTCAAATCAATGATACCCAGTGTTTCCCAATTTTTAACTTCTTTTCTGAAATCACTTTGGCTTTGCAACTTGTTCTTTCACAGACAAAAATACCCATGTTTCCTTTTCAACACCATATTGGTATTATATTCTTTGCTTATTTCTTTTCATGCCTTGGGCTCACTCAAAACCACTTCATCTGGAAACAGAATGGTTAACTAACTTCAAGTATGTGTTGTTAATCACAGTTGTCACTAGTCGGGGGAAATTAAGTGAAAGCATATTAAGTGTCAGTGGCTGACTGGAGTTTTTTTCCCCCTCATAGCTCTGTAAATGAAATAGATACTAAGGATGTCCCTGGACATAAATAAGCAACAGAAGATGCGGAGAGATAGTTTACATACACCACAACAGCTTCATCTGGTTAGTGGTGGGTCCAAGTTGATGCCACATTGTCCCGAAGGTGGGGACAATGCATGACCAAAAGCAAGATGACACCACTCAGAGAGGACACATACCATCACCTAAAATCTTGCAAACATAAAGTGACAAAGGCCATGGCAGGAAAACACCTGGTGATACAGTACCTTCATGATATCATCATGGTGGGTTTGAGGGATCTTTCTGAAGATGTGGACACTGGGCTGATGAAAGAGAACATGTTCACCAGACACTTTCGGGAAATAAGAAAAATCAAGAAAGAGAAAGAAAAGATGGGATGTGGGAGAATAATAATAGCTTACTCTTCAAGATGCTTCCACGTATCTGGATGGTTAGTCACATTTCACAGCTCACTGGTTCTAAGTTACCTGTTTTCTTCCTTATTCTGCAGCCATGAAACTGGGATGGTGCCTTAGATTCTGAAATGTGGAACACAAATAACCACTCATGGTGTCATGGATATTAGTTATCACAGAGTTGAGGACTGGGGAGATGACTTTGATTTTCTTTGGTCAGAAAATAATTTTTAGATGCAGCTGAATTTGAAAAAGATTTAGAAGAATGGGGATTTCTAAACAAAATATGCCAAATGTCTTTGAAATGTCTTCTATAAGGATAGCAAACAGTATTATTGCCGTAGTAGAAAGTTTTAATTTTTAAAAGTATTAATTAATAAATCAATTAATTTACAATATGGAGAGACTGAGACATTTAGGACTGTGGTAGAAAAACAAAATGAAATGCAATAATCCTTGAAAAGCTGCATCTGACTTTTCCGTCCATATCAGTATTGCCTCCTGCTACACAGAAGATCCGTCTCATATTTCAGAGTAGCTCAAATGTTCACACCAATTCTTTTATGGTTTTGATGCACGCTCACTACCTCTTGACTTGGTTAGCTTCTTCATAGCAACTAAGTTATTTAGTTGTTCTAGAAAAATGTTTCCCTGCAAAGTGGCACTCACTAAGGCTCCCGACATCTCAAAATGCCATTTTGCTCCCAGGTCCAATTGATAAACAGAGACAATAGTATCAGCAGAATTGAAATACTCCTTGCCCAATTTTGTTTATACTTTTATTCTTTTTTAAAAAAATATTTGTTGATTTGACAGAAAGAGAGGAGAGAAAGAGAAACATCGATTTGTTGTTCTGCTTATTTACACACCTTCTGATTGATTCCTGTGTGATGCGCCCTGGCTGGGGATCAAATCCGTAACTTTGGCATATCGGGAAGATGCTCCAACCAACTAAGCTACCTAGCTATTTATTTTTATCAGCACAAAGAGACATTTGTTCTTATCAACACAAATTTAACATCTAGCAAAAAAAGAAAAGTTTGTAAAATTAGGATATTCTCTTCCTTGGTGGTCAGATCCCCTGTAATAGAACGAGATTATTTATTTATAAAATTTATTCTTTTTATGCAAACTATTTCCTGAGAGACATTCTTGGCACAATAAATTTGATTTTCAGCAAGCAACTATTTGAAGAACACGGCTCCTTTAAAGAAACATCATTTACATGTTGCATTGGAAAATGTACATGAAATTTTCTAAGAACTAGAAGAAGCCCATGAGATTCTGGGGCTCAGCCTTTCCTTGAGGAATGCTCCAAGCACATTAGTTCCTTGGAGGTGTCATAGGACACTCATGGTCTAGAGAGAGAGAGGGCTGAAGAAAGGTATGTCAGTATTTCGTGGTAGGATTTCCTGGTGCCCCTAACACTCTCCTGTGCAGCAATCTGGGGAGCCCTTCCTCCAGGACATCTCCCTAGGTCATGCTCCTTGAATGCTGGGCTGATAACAGTCCCCTAGCCAGGTGGGATGCTGAGACTTCACCAGGGTAAGTACTAACCAATGCCAGAAGCCAATCCTAGAATCCAGTTCTCCTTTATCTTCTCAAAAGCCCTCTTTTAGTCACACTGAGATCATGTACTTAATTTTCCTTTGATGTAGCTCAAAACCAGTCAAATATAAGATCAGTTTAGTCTGAGATCTGGGGGAGCTGCTTTTGTTAGCAGTTACTAGAATTTACCCACTCTATCCAATGTGGGTCCTGAATTTATAAATCAAGTTTCTCATGGTTTCAGATGATAAACTAGAGATATCTGACTCAATTGTTTCCTTAACATCAGTTGAAACTGGAAGTATTTTTTTTTAAAAACTTTAAGAAAAGGCAGTTTTGAGAAAGAGTCTGAAGTGCTTTTTAAAATCCCAAGCCTAACTGGGCATGTTCTCTCCACTTCCCATAATATTTTGATTGACTGAATTAATGGTACTAGTTTTTCTAACCTCTGTTCTTTCGTGCTTCTTAGGTTTAAGTTCATCCCAACATAGTGACAGCCCAGCTGGAGTGGAACTGTCTGACAGCCTCTGGTTGTTCAATGGAACTCAAGAGGCCTGATCTTCGAGGAGACCACCAAATTTGAGGGCATCCCCTATGCTTTTAGATTTGGGCCTAATTTTGCTCTTTTTTTTCCTGAGATTCCTTTTTGAGGCTAAATGCCCCATGGCAGCCTGACTCCCCATTCTGCTTATATCCAGTACCTCCCACGGAGCCGAGATTCAGAGCCTCCCTCAGGGCAATACTCACTGGATGACCCACAAATATGAAAGTAGCACCCTACCTTTCTGAGTGTTCTCCATGCCCTCCACACAGAGTAAGCCCATGTTTCCCCAGGACTTAGCAGTATGGTGTCCTGATGGGGTCACTCTTCCAGGAACAAGTCACAGTTTGTCCCTTTGACCCTTGCCTGTCAATACAAGGATTCTAGCCCCATCCAAGCGTCTCTCTCCCATGGCTCCTTCTGTGGGTTTCCTGGTAAATGTCCTCTGCCTGTGAACTTGGTTGAGGACCTCTCTCTGCACCAACACTGCTGACCCAGTCTGACTACATTGATACCTGCCCTGTGACAGGGTCTCCGGTCCCCAGCCATAGTCTTTATGTATCATGTCACCTCATAGTACCCACAGAGTCCATCCAGAGGAAGGGCCTTCTTTATTCTATGTCCAATGTTGTCACCGGGTGCTGTGGATTGAATGTTTGTATTCAGAATTCACACGGATAAAGGTGTAACCCCTAATCTGGTGGTAATTGGAGGTGGAGCTTTGGGGCAGAAATCAGGTTTAGATTAGGTCCTGAGGGTGGAGCCATGATGGGATCATTGTCCTTAAAAGAAGAGGAAGAGAGGCAGAGCCCTCATTCTGCTGTTCTGGAAGGACATTGCAAGGAGGTATCCATCTCTGCCAGAGGAGGGGCCTCCTCCAGGAACTGATGCAGGCGACACCTTGCTCTTAGAATTCCCATTCTCCTGAACTATGAGAAATAAATGTCTGTTGTTTAGGCCCCCAAGTTGATGGTATTTTGTTATTGCAGAATGAGCTTGAAGACACCAGGACTGTACTGAGCCTCACTTCTGTGTCTCTGCTTTCTCTGGAAGAAGGTGCCCCTGGCTACCTAGAGCTTTCCAGATCAAAAGGGACTGTACACAATGGAATAAGTGCTTTTGGCAAAGATAACACTTTGTTGTTGTTTTTTCACCATTTAGTAGGTTGTGTTTTTTTAAATTACTTTATTGTTGTTCATTTACAGTTGTCTGCATTTTCCCCCCACCACACCCCCCCACCCCAGGCAATCCTAAGGAGAGCATGGATCATTTAATGGAGACCCACCCCCATGTGGCCTGGGGGGCTTTTGCATGGCATCCAGGCTTGGACCTGCTAAGAGGTGCTGACCCACGCTCTGTGAGGAGCACTGTGTCGGGCCACGCTACCAAGAGAGTAAGTGGGTCCCCTGGATTGGCCAGCAGATGGAAAGGATTAATTTACTTTATCAATCTCCTACATGTAGTAAGTACTTTCTAAGCACTTGAGACATTATCAGATTATTAGTGTGATCCTTCTGTGTCTTGAAATGGCTAGAAATGACAACAGCATATACCATTCTTGGATACGAATAGCACTAGCGGAGACTTATGGCAGAAGCTTTCTGAATTTTACACCAGGAACCATAGTAAATAATCATTTTACATAGTGGCCCAGTATCAGTACAGGTACATAAAGAACTGAAACAGGAACTTCACGAAATGATTCCTGCACTGGCTGCCTATCACACACATTTTATTTTATATTTTGATTTATCTAAAAAATTTATTTTATAACCCTTTTTTTAAGTGATGACTTATAAACTTGAAAAACCTAGACTCATTGCTGAAATGGACAGAAATGTTAAAGTTTTTTTGCTAACATTTAAGAAGCATTTAGGAGGGACATTTAAGAAACAAGCCATTCAGTTAAGAATCTGGATGAAATGCCCCCAGGAAATAGTGGTAGATTTAGTTGATGGCCATGCTGGTCTCCTGGTTAATTTTATTTTTATAGGAATATAATTTGCATCCTATAAAACTCACCATTTTAATCCAATGGACGTTAGTACATTCATAAAAATTGTGCAACTTTAATAACTATCTAATTCCAGAGCAATTTCATTACCCTCAAAAGAAACTGTACCCATTTAAGTTTACAATTAAATTATTTAGAGTGCCTGGGATCATTTATGTGGCCACAATATTTATTGAGAAGTTTTGTAAATTTTATGTAGTGCCTGAAATAACTAAATTGGAACAGCAAAATTTGCACTGTAAATTGTCTTTTAACATAGATCAAAAGCTAACTAAAGTTTATGGTGTAAATATTTAACACGTTAAAGAAAAGCCAATTGTTTTCCTCTGGCATCAATATCCACACAGTGGCCAGCTAGCATTTAGACAAATTAAATATGCTGCTGATAATGTCTCTTGGAGGCCACTGGATTCAAATGTCGCCAGAAATATGATCTTGGCAAATAGTAAGTGTGTAAGAAATGTCATTAAAGCTCGGAAAGCAAGACGTCCATTGACCAATAACAATTATGGATTATTCATTTGCACAGCTCAGAGACCGTGTTGTCTTTGCCTTTATTCCCTGAGCTGCCAAGAGAATTAATTTAATTCAAGTTTTGTCTCCTAATTTCCAGTCAGACCACCCTCTGGGCATCAATCCCAGGCTGGCTTTATCAACGGCAACAAAACTCTGACAGTTTGAAGCTTGCATCTAAAAACATGCAGCAGTGAAGCTTTCAAAAGAGCGAGACATTGACTTTCAAAATAGCTCTGTCTATTGCATGCAATCTTGATAAGGGAACTTTCCAATGAAGAATGTACGAGGTGGGTGACTGATAGCAAAGCCGCCTTTCCTGGGGAAAATGCAGCATCTTCAGTTTGCATCAACTTGCTCTCATCTGAGACAAAAAGTCTAAGTAAAAGGCAAAAGTTTATCCTCTTCTGTGTCATTGTGGCATACAAGAAACATTCTCTTATGCTCTTTAAATGAGGGAAGGTGATTGGAACTGGAGTTGACAGTAAGCTCAGCTGCTGCTGTTGGAGCACCACCATGTGTCATATCCACACCAGGTGACCTTGTGTCCACCAGCATCATTGGTCCCTCCAGGCCTTTAACTCAGGACTAAGCCATTCTTTAGTTGAGTGGGAGGCTGGCCCCAGCCCAGCAGAGCCACACTGATCCTTCTAGAGAATGGTGTAACTGGTTGCTATTCTGTCACCTCCGAAGATTTAGTGGTAAATTTTCCTAATTGAGAAATTAGGCTTTGGGGAACTGTTTCTGTGCCATTGGTTCTTTTAAAGTCACTGCAAACACAATAAAAAAAGGATAATAGAAACCAAGATACAGTGTCTACACCTTGGTGCCCATGTAGGATGAGTCTTAATACAGACCAACCGATCCTTAACCAAAAGAAAGGGTTTTTATTTATATATAAAAACACGGATATAGAATTGGAATTGGATAGGCTTGAGTTTATATCTTTGCTCTGCCATTGGTTGACTGAGGGCTGAGTTTAACCTTTATCACCAGTGAAAGGTGGAGTAATGTTGTTTAGTTTGTAACATTGTAGACTGAAATTGTAGAGAACCTCCTATACACATATAGAAGGCAGCCATCGCAGAGGACTCAGTCATAGTCTGAACTACCTCTAAGGCTGTGGAACATCACCATAATTTTCCTTAGTTCAAATGCCTATAAAGGCATTTATTACAAATATGTAAACTCTGATTAAAATATATTTAAGTAAAAATACATTTTTACTTCCTTTGCAGAAATGGTTACCCATATAAGGGTCTAGGAAGGTTTGGGGAATATTAAACCTCAGAAGCCCCAAACTTTGGGACATTCCAAAATTTTTGTGCCCATGTGCTTTTGCACAGTCTACTCCCCTGTTGTGCCACACCTCCTACAACTGGGGACACCACGACTTCCATGCCAATTCCTACTGTGTAATCAGAGCTGCTTATATAGAAAACTGGGAATTGTTGAAAGGCCGCTTGCTGGGACCCCAGATGGAAACAACCACCACACAGCGGATGTTTCACTAAGCGTGATGATGCCCAACGTGGGGAGAGCAGGAGAGGTCCCTGATGTTCACTGGGTCAACTGGAGCTCGTCTGTGACCCTCAGTTTGGCTATAATGCTACCTCATGGCTTGCTGGGCATCCATTCAGTTTGGGGAAGCTTTTTTGAATAGTCAGGGCTGCTACTTTTTCTCAATAACTGTGGCAGAAAGCAATTACAGACCATCCTCCATTGTGCTCTGCAGGATTTCGCCCAGGGCCTTGAGGGAAAGACTAGCCATGTGTGCCACACTTGCCTGCACTGCTGTGAAAAGCAGGGCCTTGGAGTACGACAAGTGAGGCAATGGTGGTAGATCTACCCCACCATGAGAATAGGAATGGCACTGACCTGCTTCAAATGCATGTCGTGTTTTTCAGTGCCGGAGAACTCGGCCACCATGACAGAAGATGGACAGGCCTGTCAAGGCAGGTAGTATTTTACCTGCTCCAGAAAGGGACAGATCTCAGCTCTTGAATCCCATCTAAGATCAGCTCTGGCTTTCCTCCAGAGTCAGGATTCCCTTCTTCTATAGACACTCATCTTTTAGAAGCACCGAGAGCATGCACAATAAAGCATTGGCATGATTTAACATTTCTGCAATTTAAAAAAATGATAAAACAATAGAGAACGTAGGAAGACAACATTAATGTTGTTGTGACAATTTTCCTTGAAATGTCCATAAGAAGTCAAGATCCTCTGCTGCTGGTGTTCTCTGGAAGCGAGGCTGCTCTGAAACTTGGTTATCCGGGGGCTTCCTGTGGCTAATTCCTAAAATATACATGAGCCATAAAGACCCATTTGCAACTTAAGAGTTACTTACCATTTCAGTTAAGTCTGGGGGTTAAAAAAAATAAGCTATCATTACATGAAATGCATGTCTCTTTTGGCAAAATAAAAATATTTAAAAATGCTAAAATTACACAGTTCATTTCAACCAGATGCCAGAGAGCCCTTCTTTGGAAATGCAGTCCTCACACTGCATGGGAATACAGACAGATGCTCAGTGGCACTTCATTACTGGATTGCCAGCGCATCGATGTTTCATAAAGGGCGTTGTAGAGGAATGTTTGCAGCACTCCATGCCAACTGCAGGCTGAGATGGCTGCGACTTCACAGAACAGATGGGACTTAAAGTCCTTGTTAAACTCCCATCTCCATTGCTTTTGATGAAGAGCTCCAAAGAAAGCTTCAAGTGAACGTTCAAAGGTAACATTCTAGATTTCTACATGATACAGTTTTTGAAGGGCATTGCACTAAAGCCTGAGAAACACTTAGAGATGCCTTTTATCTGCCATCTTTTGAGGACTACACCATGCACCAGCTTAGCAGTAAAGCTTTTTTCTAAATAGCAAGTTTGCGCACCTTGGTCCAGCCATCTCTCCTGAGACTGTCACCCTTTTTCTTGAACCCAGGAGAGGAAACTATTCAGAAGGTGGCAGGGGGAGGAGACAGCTCTCTCTGAGCTGGGGGGTTCAGCCAGCAGAGCTGGCCGTAAAGTGTCAATTAGCCGACCAGGGCAGTGCGTGGGCCTCAGAGATGGGAGAACAGTGAATCCATCCTCTTCATGGAACTCTCATTCTTACTGAACGAAACAGCCCACATAGTTGTGGCTAAGAACCTGGGGTTAGCATCTGTCACCACCAGAGTTAGAACTGTGATTCTGACCATCACAAGCTCTGTGACCCTGGCACGCTGCTGGGTGTTTCTGAGCCTCAGGGCCCCATCTCCACCTCTTAATAATAATAACTTTTACCATATAGAGTTGTTGGGTGGATTAAACAGAAAAAAAAAACATTTCAAAAGCACAGCATTGAGCATCTGAGGGCAGTGCTTCTGTGTTGTTGCTGCTGTGCGTGTATATGTGCACACACATGCACATACATGTAAAATTACCAGGTGTTACCGATAAAGTTATTATCTAACAGTCCAAAAGATTTTTCCTTACCAAAGGACTTATTTTCTAATGCACGGAGCTTTCCCTTACAGATAAACAATTTCTTTTGTGGCAAGAGTTCTCATTATTGGATTAAAGAAGCGCTATTTGCATAACCCAAATATTTCTAATCAAAGGGCATGGCATGCTTTTTTTGTACACTTCTATGGAGAACAATGGACAGAAATGTGTTAGCTCTCGTGTGAGTGGGTTTGCTCAGTGATTGTCAATGAGAGGATCATTTTCAGTCTTGCCTGCGATTATAACCTTTAATGCAGGTTAAATGCTAAGGTCAGTAGCATCTATGGCCTTACCTATGACACCCATCTATTTGCTTAAATGGAGATGTGTTATGTTAAAAAATTGTAAATATAATATAACTACTGAGAAAGTTGAATTTATTTGCCTTGATATTGAAATGCCCCAAAACGGAAGCGGGGATGAGAACTAAAAGGGTATCTGGCCCAAGGAGACTGATGACTGAGCCCAGGAAAAAGGTCAAGTGGCTCCTAGCCCACAATGTTGGTGAGTCCCAGCCTGCTTTTGTTTCCAGGTCAAGAGATGGGGGTCAGGTGTCCCCACCTGCCAACCTCATTGGGTTGGGAGGCCGTGTCTGTCATGAAAGGGAGTGTTAATGTCCTGATGGGAGCCAGTGAAATGCTCAGAATCAAATGCCCTCTGGCAGGTCAGGTGGCGACGACCTCTCTAGACGTTTGTAGTAATGGGCTTTCCAGGATATAGATAATGTTATCAAGGTGCAGAATAATTCTAGTAAGCATGTGATTATTTTATGACCAAACCAGTTATTTTCCTACCAATTTCCCTTCACTGGATTTTAAGCAGTATCAGAGTATGGACTGAGCTGAAGTTGTCTTCATCTGGTCATGGTTTTGGTTTTGGACACTGAATACTGTAAAAGTTTTGTTGATTTGAGTCACTAGCTATACCTACATCTGTATCTGTGTCTATTTACATCTACAAATCTGTGTCTATGTCTATTTAATCCTATCAACATCGGTATCAATGTATACATCAAATCAGTGTTTATATGTATGTATCTACCTATATCAGTCTATATTAATGTCATATCTAAATCAATATCTGCATCTACATTTATTTGTATCTGTTACATCTATGTATATCAAACTAGTATCAATATCTATATCAATATCAGTATCAGTACTGTATTGATATCTACATCAGTATCTGCATCTCTCTATATGATGTGTCGCTTTCTATGCCTACATCTGTATTTACACCTACAGCTGCCCCTGTACCTGTACCTGCCCTGCTCCTGTTCCTGCATCTCCATCTACGCATGCAGTGGCTTTACAAACTGCATGTTCATAACATTCATGGCCAAGGGAAAAAAATACTAATTTCTCTACAACTGGCCCTTTGGAAGTTTTTTTCCTTGGTATTAATCTCAAGAAAATTAGAATCCTCTACAGACATGGGGTATCTGAGCCTAGAAAATAATAATCCTGTTCTTTTCAGGTGATGGTGGTGGTAGAGGTCACATCACATGCCCACATGTTTTGTGAAGAATCTCAAAGTGTGCTAAAATCTCACCTGTAGGGTTCACTGACCAGTCCTGTGTCCACCTTGCATACCCTGCATGGCTCATATCCTGCTTCTCTGTCTTGCAGTTAAAATGATCCTGTCGTGTGTGGATGGCTGGGCGTTCTGTGTCCGAGATATACTACAGAGCTTCAAAATGCACTCACAAGAAAATCTGTGGGCCTCCAGTAACAAGGGCACGCAGAACTCGGGAAACACTGAGGCAGTTTTAGAGTTTCTGTGGGAATTTTACTTGGTGAAATGACTTCCATCTGTCTCCCTGAACACTCCCCCGGGAGGGCTAACTCCATTTCCTCCTCTCCTCCCCTTCCTGCAATCAGGATCGATTCCGTGAGCCCTTCGTTACTAGACACAGGGAACACGTGTGTTGACATGATCAGCAGTGTTCAGAACCGGTGTTTTCTGGGACAAGGAGGCGACAGACAGCTGCATTAGCCCGTCAGGCCATCAAACCAGGGGCTTCGTCTACCTTTTTCAGGCAGAAAGCCTCTTAAATTGAATAATTGTCATTTTCCAGCTCTCAGTGAGGTCAGAAATCACTAAAAATCTCATTTAAACTTTCCATTCTAGTTCTCAAGCAAATTTACAGCAGAGGTCAGTCCTTTTGCAAGATTGCCAGAGAGAATTCCTCATCAGAACAGAGGTATTTTTCTCCATTGTTGAACCACCCACCTTCCATCAATTTTTCTCGTCGTCTCAGTCATCTTATTATGACCTTCATGGGATGAGAGAAGAACAGCTCCAACTTTTCCCTACAAACAGCGCCTCGCGGTGCGTGATGTGGTTAATATTGATTCTACGCCGCAGTTCGTGCGGGCACCGCTCCGCCGCCGCCCCCGGCCCTTCCCTGGGTCAGGAGACCGCTTTCTGCCGTTCCCCTGCTGTGAAATGCTACTTTGGATATTTCTTCTTTTAAAATAAAACCGCTGCTTCTAGTTGTATTTATTTGGAGTCCGAAACAACCTTGGCGACTTCTTCGGGGCAGGCGTCCAGGGGCAGAACCCGAGGAGAAGTCCGGCCGCTGACAGCGGCTCGGAGATTTCATTCAGCAGCAGCGGAGATGATCCGGGCTGGAGCACCGGGTGCCCTTGGGTCGCCGACTCAGAGGTCAAATACAGGAGACGCAGGGCTGGGGCACCTGCTTTTTCCTGATCTGTGTTCTCTTGAGTATACAGTTTTAAGAAACATGTAATTTTGATCTAAGTCAAAACATTCCTCAGTGAGTTTGTATACAGATGTGTAGAACATAGAAAGGAAGAGAATATTGGCAATTAGTGCCCCTGTTTTCTTTTACAGGCATTTCCAGTGATGATAAATTCAACTTTGGTCACTTGGATTTTTAATGTCACTCTAAAAATCCTGGTCACCATTAGCTTTTTCGAGGTGATTTGATTGTAGGGGCATTATTCCTGAGGCTACGAATATAGTCTCTTCCCCCATCTAGCTGACTTTAGCATAAAAATAAAATTGAATCATGTGCAATGAGATTTTATCTATTTGACTATCTTCACTCTCAACTGGAGTTAATAATGCTTGATTTTACTCTTTCTCCCTAAATAGCATGAAATATATGAAATTGAAATTAACACATCTCCATGATGATTAGGTCACAAATAGATTTTTATTAAATTTACTTGTACAACCTTTGTTCTTTCTTAGCCAGACAGTGAATGTGGCACTAGACTCCTTTTCTTATGAAATTATGGTAATAAAGATGAGTGATTTTTCCTCAGTAAAAAAATCTACCAAAAACAGCAAGGGAAGGTGATATGAAACAATAAAAAAGCAATGATTGCAGCAATATCAATAATGAGAATAAGTTCTTATTGATTAATCCATTACTTTGTGGCTAAATTTTTTTGCTAAGTACTCCTAACAAGGCTGATTTGGGTTGGAGAGCCCTTGTGTGATGCTGAGGGGGAAAAACAAATTTGCTTGCTGAACTGAGGAACGTCTGCCCAACTCCAACAACGTTGCGCAGGAGGGGGAGCTCCCCAGAGGTGGAAACGAGGGTGTGCTGGGAGTGGCAGGAGTGTGTGCAAGAAGAGCTATTTTCAGGGAAGGCAAAGGGATTGTGAAGTGCCGTGTGGGGCTGGAGTTGGACAGTGGATAACGCAAACAGGGATGTGTAGGGAGGTTGGACAGGTTACCACGACCTCTCAGGGTTGATGCTGATGCTCGAGGTGGTACAAGATGCTCAGGACAAGTTTGCAGGATGACAAGATGCCCAGAACCAGGGGCTTTCTGCAGGCACAGGGGAGGCAGGAGCAAGTGTACTGTAGGAGCATTTGCAGTAGAGCTATTGTCTCAGTTCTTCAGTCAGTGACTGTGGGATTAAAAATATGAGAAGAAACAGGAGAGGTTTGGAGGTCAGAATGGAGAGGCCATACTGACTGGCTAACCGTGAGGGAGGAAAGGAAACATGACTGTGTTTTTAATCAAGATCCACATGGAAGAAGATGATGAACCTATGACCAGGCAGCTCAGGTTGGAGGTGCCCCTAGAGGGTGTCACTGTTCCCAAACATAAGTTTCAGAACAGGGGAATCAGAAAGACCATCATGGGTGAGCTCAGTGGGTACTGAGTCCGCAGGGGAACTAGGACAATGACTTATGGGAAGGTACTTGCAGGCTCTGATTTCCCACCAGTTTGGGGTTTTGTACCCCCTCCCATGATTTGTCTATGTTGTGGAGCTACAGCAGAGCCTACTGAAATGTTTCATTACATCACTTCACGGAAACAAACACAAAACAAACAAATCTTTCTCATGGTAAAAACTGTTTCCTTTTCTCAGAACCAAAAACACATCTGTGTTTGGGCATCTGCCAGGAACAACTCTGAAAGGCTCACTGCATTTGAAAAAAGGAGACAAGCCTCTGGCCAGGCTCCATGCCATAGCTGAGAGGCAGCCAGCCTCAGTGGAAGGGCCATACACTTTGAGTCTCTTTAGGCAGCTTCAACTGGAAAGCATTTTTGAACTTTGGGTAAGATTGTGCCTTTGGGGCCTGTCACATTATGTCACAGTAACAGAGAAGTTGCCCCAAATTCAGAGTAGTTTCCACTCTGGGCTGATACTCAGCCATGCTTCAAAGCTGGCCACAGTAATGGGTTTAGTCCACTCTCACCAGTACAAAAGACATTTCCCTAAACTAGTATTTTTTAAATTTTTATTTTAATATAGATTTACACAGTGCACTCTGCTTGATTTTCCCTCTTGAGTCTATTTTGGTGACCCACAGACTTCTGAGAAGGTTCTGGGAATCCAAAACAGAGAACTCAATGGAGCCTCTAGGCTCAGCCATCTCTTCCCTGTAGAATGAACACTAGCAGTTGAGAGACAGTAGGTAAGACCTGTTTCCTCAACCATTAGTACGGAGTCCCTGGTTGGAAGGACCTTCAGCCCGTAGGCCCATTGCTGCTGATTAAGCATGTCCTTATGCAGCCAAGTTCTCAGGCAAAGAGCTACTGAGACCTTTGTTGGGCACAGAACCTGTGGGAACCTGGTGAGACATTGGCCCACCTCAGGGACTCCAAGATGGCTTGGAACCCACTGATCTTCTACCCTAGCTTACTGAGGGAAAGTAAAAGATTATTTTCACTTTCTGGGATCCAATTTCTTTTCATGGAAAAGTATTTGCTCTAGGGGACTGTTCAGCCCTGTCCAACTCTACAATAAAAATCAAAAGGGAAATCTCAGCTCTGTTCGCCTTATCTCTCAGTGAGCTGATAATCCAAATGCATCTTGGAGTTAATTCTCTTAAGAAGGGACTACTAACCAAAGCCCCATGCAATGAAAAAGGTTAATGTTTCCACAAGTATAGACTTATTGTGCCATGTCCCATCCACATAAATTGTAGGCTGTCTCTGGAGATTTAGTACATCAGAGAGGGGAAGTACATGGTACAGTGGAATCAGAGTCAGGTTCAAAGTCTGGTTCTGAATCTACCAGCTGTGCGACTTAGATTAGTTACTTACTGTCTCTGAACCTCAAGCTTCCTTCTTTATAAAACAGAGAACAGACTCATACAGAGTTAGCGTGAGGAATAATGGAGAGTCTGCATGCAAAATGCATAGCATATTGCATGACACTTCGTAACCATCCAATATACCCGTATGCTAACTGTTATCCTGATGATGATAATGATGTTACAAACATGGTTTTTCATAGAGGAGACAACTGGACTCATTGTATTTTTGAGGGAGAAAATTACAGCCAGTAAACATTGTGTGCAGTATCTTAAGAGGTTTCAGATTCCAGAGGGAGAATGGACGGAGGCAGCATGGCTCCTCACTGAAAACAGCACAACCCACTCATCACTTATTTTCTGCAAGTAACAGAATCAAAAGTGGATGCCTTTGCTGAGCTCTGCAGCCAGACAGGATGAGCAAGTGGTGACCTTGAAGTTCCAACTGCAGACAACTGCACTGTCTGAAGAAGAGGTGGAAATCATTTAGCTGGAAAATAATCAGAAGGACAGACAGAAAGGGATTCATTTGTGTAAGCAAATGTTTACCACACGAATTAGAGGTTTCAAAATTCAGGGTGCATTAAACATAAGATTAAAGACGTTGTTAATTTAGTTATTTCAGGTTAAAATCGGCAAAAGAAGAACACTCTCTTGTTAGAGGCTACAAAAAGTTTAGTGCTTTTTTTTTTTTGGAAGGCTAAGATATTATTATGAAAACTAAAAGGTTAATCTGCTTTGTTAACCAGGTAATGTGTCTGTTGTTACTAAATAGCACTGTATCTCTGATCCTTTAATGGCTTAATAAGGATCTTAAACATTACATTTCAATAAAACATTAGCATTATTAAGATGAAAATATTAGCTGAGATATAAAGCAGATGAAAGAACATACATGCATTATTCAACATTCCTTCTGTTAATTTTCATCTTTAATGATGTGTCCAGATCTTTTAAAAAAATGACCAATGTGATTGTCTGAATGGATTCCTTCAAATGCAAATTTGTTCATGTAGTTTAACCTTACATGCGTTGATTTACACCTTTGAAAATTAACAAATGAGAACTGGTTGAGGTGTTTGGGAATTACTATGTCACTGCTCACTATTGTATATGTGAGGTGGAGTACTTTTCATTTCCGCATGTGAACAATATCCCCTCCATGTTGCTTGAAATTTTGCAGAATTTTTCAATAAGGAATTGAGTATTTTCAAGCTAAAAATAAATACCTGAAGTGAAGCAATTTGTACCCTGTTCAGTAGCACTAAAATAGCCCATCTTTTTTCATATAATGGTTTGGGAGTTCATTGCACATACACAATTATATTTAAATGAAGAGTGAAGATTCTCCTACTGTTTGAAGTGGAAAATGGATCTGATCGGGGTTTTTAAATTACATTCTTTAGAAACATGTAAATCAGTGATTATTTCATTTGTTTTCGAAATAGCTCTGAATGTGCTGGGTAAGTACACATGATTTAGAAAATATTAATGGGAATTCTTGTAAAAAGAAAAGATACTATTTGTAACTATATATTTTACTTTGTATGTATACGAAAACATCTGATTTCCCTGAGTTTACCAATGATGCATTTCTTTGGTTATATTTTTTAAAGTAAATACTTAAAAATATAAAGTATTGTTGAGAAAGAATATCAACAACTAGATCTTGGAGACTGAGTACCATTATGAGAAAATTTCCCACTTAAAAATATGTAATAAATTATATAAAGTATATGATTTTAATGTATAATGAATCAGATAGAAGAAAAAATAATTTCTCATATGCAGAATTTTCTAGTTGTGTTATTTCTCATTGTTTTTCTTAATATGACATCCAAGGGGGTGGAGGAATTCTGATTACATTTTAGTAAGGAAATGTGTGTTCCTCTTTTAAGATAAAAGGTTATGATTAGGACAGACATGCAATGCCTGGAAACATACAACTAAATATTAAAATCATTGAGAATACAAGGAAAAAAAAGTATAGTCTCTGCGAGTTCTCCTAGTTCTGAGGTGGTATCTTCTGGACTTCTAGACTCTTCTGGCTCCCCCTCTGAAGCTCACCCAAGTCACCATTGGCAGCTTAATGCAAGGTACTGACCCAGATGGATGGAACAGATACGCAGAAACTGAACGAAGTATGTCAAGATCTGCTATAGTTTCTTATCAAATTCTCTTAATGCTTCTTTTTATGTACAGGGTGGGGCAAAAGGTAGGTTTACAGTTGTTTCTAGACAATAACACAATAATTAATAAATAATAATTCAAGAATAAGTCCAGTGTTTGTATACCCACAACCGAAGCCTGCTTTTGCCCTGCCCCCTGTAGTCTTTGGGATAAGGCAAAGATCCTCGCATTCTCCTTTCACTGCACTCTGATCAACAATGACCTCATTCTTGTTCACTTCAATATCCACAATCAAGACTGACTGCCTTCTTCTCCTTTATGTCCCCTCCTTCAAACCTCCTGTTCTTCTCTCACCTAGCCATGCCTGATCCGTGCTAACAAAAATGTCTCCAGTTTCATTCCAGTCTTTGTGCCTCTGAAAAATGGATTCCCTGTGGCTGGCTTGTTGTCCTCCTCAGGCCTCTGACAACACGAATCTTCCTCGGATAGGGTTTTTCTGACCAACATTAAATTTTGCCCTCCTATTTGCTTTTGCTCATAGCACTTGTGATGAAGCATGCTCTCTCACCACACATATTTCCCTTGTACTCTCTGAGGTTTCACTGTGGTGGAAGTCCCTTGGGACAAGACAGTGTCTCCTTGGTCACTGCCCTATCCCATGCCTATGACATCTCTCGGCTCAGGAATGACTGGTTCCATAAAGAACCCAACCCATGCAGTACCTGGCATAAAATAGGTGATTTACAATGCTTATTTTCCTGTTTTTATTTACTGAAAAGCTGTTAATCTAGGAAAAAATTCAGGTTAGTAACATTAAAAAAATTATTTCCTACAGAAAAATCCAAACTATGATTTGTAGCATTACTTTACATTTGATGGTTTCAAGGTTCTTCATCAGTGTTTTGATTATATTAGCTCGAATCTCCAAGCTCTGTGCCAGCTAGGTAATATGGACTTGACTCACTATTACTTTTCAAGTGGGAAATTCCACATAATTATATAAATTTTGATTTTTCATTTTTATAAATATGTACAGTTAATGATATAAAATACAATGAAGCCATATCTCTGAGGATACAGATAATTATATGAGAATAGAAGCCATATATCTTGTCATGAAAGCCACTATAGACTGAATGCTTGCGTCTCCCCAAATTTAAACACTGAAACCTTAATCTCCAATGAGATGGAAGTAGAGGGGAGGTAATTAGGTCCTGAGGGTGGAGCCCTCTTGATGGGACTATTGCCCTTGTAAGAAGATACCTGAGAGAGCTTGCTCCCTCTCTTTGCTCTCTGCCACAATACGGACACAATGAGGTGAGCACCAGGAGGAGAGCCTTAGCCAGACTGACTATGTGGGCACCCTGATCTTTGACTTTCAGTTTCTAGGACTTTGAAAAATAAGTGTTTCTCTGGCTTAAATTGCCTAGTCTATGGCAGTTTGTTATAGCAACTTGAGCAGACTAAGACAAAGACCATACACATTTAGAACCCAGGGAGGGGGGCGTGTAGCTTCCCAAAGACTTCTTGCATTTTGATGAATGATCCTAGTTTAAGGTTAAGGGAAATTTACTCTAATTGACTTTTTCAGCCAACAATAAAATTTCTTATCTGAAATTATTTTTCTTACCTCTTGGCTAATGAGGTAAACTAATGGCATCATTAGTTATTATGAATTAAGAGATTTGAGCATATTTTATAAATGATATAACTCCAGCACAGACTTTTTACCTTCACTCTGGAATTGTATTTTCAATTTTTGCCTCTTTTGCATATTCACTTGGACCTGGATTTTTTTCAAGCATTTCAAACATTACATACTCAAAGCTGAACTTTACATCTTCTTTTAACAAAACTCTACTCCCCTAGCTTTCGGAATGGCATGTCTCCACCCTGAATTGTGTAGGTCAGAACCAGGATCAATCCTTCCCATGTCCCTTTCCCTTGGCCCTGGAGTTCAGTCCACCACTGGGTCAGTTGACTTGGCCTCCAGCTCTACAGACTCAGTTCAGTCTCCTGCCTTCCTCATCGTTTCTCACTGCTAGCTCATTTTCCTGCTTTGATTTGTTCAAGATGTTTTCTTTGTGGGAGCAAGAATTTACTTTAAATCATATAAATATTAAATGTAGGAGACATTGCCCCAGTACACTTGTTTCAACTGTTTCACTCTTCAGTTGTAATAAAATTAAGAACTTTCCATGGCTGACGAGACCCCGAGGGCTCCAACCAGACCCCTCTCCTCTCTGTGCCTTATCTTCCCCACCATCTCAGTTTCCACTGTTCTTTGAATTTTAACAGAGTTGTCTTCATTCAATTTTTTAAACATGTTAAACTCCTCTTCGCTTCAGGGCATCCCCCATGCTAGTTCTTTGGTCTAGGACACTCTGCCTTCCACACCTGTAGGTCTGAGTTTAAATGTTACTTCCTCTATTCACCCCAGAGCTAGCTTGACCCTCTTCTTGAATATTACATCTCCTTTATAAAATATTTTCATACAATCCCATTGTTTCCTTCACAATGCTTATTAGCTTTATGATACTCTAGCAATATGTTGATTTATGAGCATAATGTCTGTATTCCATGGGCCTAAAAGTGTTTACTACTATCTGTACACCCAGCCCAATGCCTGATAATACAGGGCTTTCAATAGGTGGGTGGATGGAAGGATGGGTGGATATGAGTAGAGGTAACTTCATAAGATTTTGGACCATTCAGAAGAAAAAAACCTTTTAGAATATATAAAGGAAATCAAACATAATTAACTGGAAAATAAGAGAATGATGATACACCTTTCATTAGTTAATCTGTCTTTACTCCACTTTCTTCTTTAATTGCTTCTTATTTTATTTTATTTTTTGTGCAAATGGAAATGATTACTTTTCAAAAGCTGAACAAAATTCTTTCAGGAATAGTGCAAGAAAACCCAAGGGCGTAATTATATAAAAGACACAGTTTCTTCTTAATAAATACACCCCTGCAGGTTCTGATTTGGACATATAAGCATTGAGACCCTCCGTTCCCTTACTGATACTGGAAGGAACGTATTTAGTGTAGAAAGTCTGACCCAGTCCTTGTGAGCAGTGAGAACACAGGGTGTCCTCATCTTCTCCCAGGAGCTGTCACTTGTACATTATCACGCCAGCCACAGTTCAGATCCTTATCGCCCTACTTAGGCTTGCCATGTTTTCATCTCTTACTTAAACACATTTTTTTCCCTTGGATGATAGTAAAGGGCATCTTCAGGCACCCTTACCTCTCATATTGAATTGTGAATTTGTTGTGGTGGATTAGATTAATCAAAACGGCCTTAGAAGGAAAATCTCCATGTGTGCTTCTCAAACCCAAATAACTTCTGTCAATTTTTTTCTATAGTCACTACTTTCTGTAGTCCATTCTCACATGCTGGTTTTGTATATCTCATGCAGCTGAAGATATATTTATCCCAACCCTTGGTGACTTGAATTTAAACTACTGTTTAAATTATGCCTAAGCATGAAAGGCGAGGATTAGAAAAATAACAGAAGTAGAAGCAGGCAAGATTTAAGCTATTTATTTTCAGTAGAACAAAATATTTAGAATATTATCACTTCTATTAAAGCTTTTAAAATAAAATATTTTGGAAATCTAACAAAAGCTTATCTGAACAGCAGTGGCATTAGAAACCTAAAATACTGATATCAAAAGAGTTTACCCAAAATTTATCCAAATGAATGGATATTTTAGAGTGTTTGTATTATTCCTTTGACTCTCTGCCATTTTCTTTATTAAAAATAGGTATTTACTTGTAAGATAATATATAAAAAACAACTTTAAAGATGTTTCTTATGAACAGAAAAAGATATTTTTATGCTCTCTGTCAAAACTCATAGAGCCCTGGCTGGTGGGGTCAGTGGATCGAGACCAGCCTGTGAACTGAAAGGTCGCTGAATTGATTCTCACTCAGGCCACAGGCCTGGGTTGCAGGCCAGGTCCCCAGCTGGCGGCCTCTGAGACGCAACTGTCATTGTATCTCTCCATTGCGCACTGATGTTTCCCTCCTTCCCTTTCTCCCTCCCTGCCCCTCTCTCTATAAGTAAATAAAGAAAATATTTTTAAAAACTCATAGAATTATATATTTATATTTTATTTTTTGGATTTGAACGTGTTCTATGAAGATAAAGATATTTTCCCTACTTCAAAAGCAAGATTTATTATAAAAATAATCAAAGTAAGTACAAAAAAATGTGAAATTACCTACAATTTTTCTGTACATATCTATTTCCTCAAAATGGGATTATAAAATACATTTTATAGTTTTTCACTTAACAAAGGGACATTTTCCTACATTTATATTATTTTAATGGTCTTAAGATTTATTTATTTTTTTAAAGATTTTATTACTCTATTATTGTTCAATTACAGTGGTCTGCATCTCCCCCACCCCCCACTGACCCCCACCTCAGCCAATCCCACCTCCCTCCCTTGCTTCCACCCTCCCCCTTGGTTATGTCCAAGTGACCTTCATAGCGGTTCCTGGAAACCCTTCTTCTCAGTGTCTCCCCCCCGCCCTCTGGCTATTGTTAGATTGTTCTTAATTTCAATGTCTCTGGTTATATTTTGTTTGTTTTTTTCTTTTGCTGATTATGTTCCAGTTAAAGTTGAGATAATATGGTATTTGTCCCTCACCGCCTGGCTTATTTTACTTAGCATAATGCTCTCTAGTTCCATCCATGCTGTTGCAAAGGGTAGGATCTCCTTCTTTCTCTCTGCTTGGCCTTAAGATTTATATCCTATACTTTAATAAATAATTAGCTTGTTTCCATTTTTTTCTCTTTTATATAAACAACAAGATGAATATCTTTGTAATCGTAGCTTTGAATACATGCTTAACTACCTCCTCAGAAACATTCCTGGAAAGAAAAATTGTTGAGACAACAGTATTTGTATTTTTTATTAAATCTGACATACATAACCAGATTGTCCTCCATAAAGGGAGTCCTAACGTGTTACACATCTAACCACAGAGCATAAGGGTTCCCCAATTTTCTTTCAACTTCATCAATGATGGGAATTATAACCTCTACAAGCTCTCATGGTTTTATGGGAGAAACATAAAGTGTCGTTTTATTTAAAATGTTAGTGCATTTTCTTTCATGAGATTGTTAGCTCTTTGGATATCACTGTTTAGTTTCTGTTTATGTCATTTATCCTTTTTTTTTTAGTTGTGGGTGATGACCAAATATAAGAAAATGTTTAATGTTACAGTGATTAACCCGTTCTTTTCATTCTGAATATCTCTTATGTATCCCTAACTTCTAAATAAATGCATGAACTTTTAGTGATACCCATGACAGAGAGGTTGATATTATTCTGTGGCAATAAAGAGCTACAAAAACAGAATAAAAACTTTATATAACAACTGTCATCAGACATGGAATAGTGACCAGTGCAGGGCTATATATTATTTGAGAAAAGCAAAGTACAAAGTTGGACTTCACATTCAGTCTAGCTTTCTCCCTGATGGCACCTTCCAAACTTTCAGTGTGAGCAGACAGAGCCCAAACAGAGTATAGAAGTGTCATATGACAAGGTAAATAGAGAACATAGATGGGACACGCTAAGGGGACTTTGATTTGTGGAGTCAGGCTACCACAAAAATGACAAAATGGAGAAGGACTTCAAAAACTCTGTTTAAGAATTCTGCTTGGGTCTTTGGCTGAGTCAAAAACTGCATTGTACAGGTAAAATTTCAGAAGAGCCAGCAGAAGATAGCTGGTGGGAGCCTGAGAGGTGAACTGTGATCTCAGCCCTAAAAATATGTTAGAATGTGCCTAGCCAGAGTAGAAACCTCATTACGCTGACATTCAACAAAAACCATGAGTCAGGAGTTCAGCACTACGTTATAAGCAATCCTAAGTATTGTACCATTCCTTCAGAATAAAGAAAAATTGAAATAGGCCCACTATGATAAAGTCAGAAACTAAGTTTTGGTGAGATCAAGGTGATCTGTTGGTAGTCTAACTGATGACAAAAACAACATAATTTTGGAAAAAACAAATAAAACAAAGTTGAACATTTATACTATTCCATCCATGGATTCTCACACACATGCAGAAATCATTAGTTAAAGGAACAGAACAAGTATTTGATCATAAAGAGACAAAATAACCAATAGAAGCAGACCCAAGGCAAACCAGATATTTCAGTAAACAGATGAGAACTTCAAAACAACTATAATGAACAGATTAAGATTATAAAGGAAATGTGGAAATGAATAAAAATACGAGAAGTATCAAAAGGAATTAAAATATAAAATGAATCACATAGGCATTTTAGAATTGTCAAACACGATGTCTTAAAAGAAACTCACTAGATAGGGTTAGCAATAGACTGAACACAGAGGAAAATAGAATTAATAAACTCAAAGACAGGCAGCATTAAATATCCCAAATGAAACACTAAGAGATGAAAAAAAACAAAAATAAAACAGCATCTGCGTGGTAGACATCAAGTGGTTTACTATGCATATTAACAGATTCTGTGTATGTGCGATCTGAAGAGCAAATTCTAAAACTCATGAGGAAATGAAGAGAAAAAGGATAGTGTAGGAACTCCTAAAAATAAGAGAAAAACTTGCTCCACTGGACATCAGGAGTTATTCTGAGGGTATCATATTTCAGAGGGTGTGGCACTGGTATAGCAGGGCAGACAAAAGAAATGGAACAGACAGGGAGCTTAGAAGCAGATGGATATATGTGGGCCCAGTTGATGTACAACAAAATGGCATTGTAGAATAGTGGAGAAATTGGAATCTTTTACTTAATAACACTGCAAACCTTTTGGAGAAAACATTCAATATTATCTTCTCTTTTCCAGGCATCACAATTCTTGTTTTTTCAACTATCATTGTTTCTGTCAGTTATCTATTTATAAGAATATTTTTTTGAAATATCTTTGAAAATGTGGCATGTAGAACCTTCCAGTGTCAGTGTGGTGTAGAAGGTTTGCTTTTTTATCTGAAAAAATATACTCTTTCATATTATAAACTTAGCTATGTTGGCCTCTTAGCATCTCCCTGGCCTGTGCTCGTGGGCTTATTTATATGTCTGCAGGAGGCTGCTCCCCACAGACATTCCTCATTAGCAAACTAGTGACGGAAAATTTCCAAACTTGTTCCACATTTAATACCAGGCATAATTTCATTTAGCAAAGATGTCTCTTTGTATAACCAGATTAAATCTTCTCATTTCCTGTTTTCTGCTTCCCTGCTTAACTGTTATTTTTCTTCCATTGACTCATTCAATGCTTTCCTTAGGTCTTACATCATACATATTTGTGCCTTTTATTCCTGTGAACCAAACCTGTTTCTGAGTCAGCTTTTTCATAGCCCATTACCTTAAAATCCAACAATTGGATCATATGTAATATATCTTTTTATATCAACTAGTGGCGTTAAGTGCTTGCAATATGACAAGCACCATGTGGTATTCAAAAAATACTCCACTCCACATTGATTGTTCATCTACCAAGTCTTTTTCCAATAGTTCTGTGATATGCCACTTACACTGAATACATACTAGTTTTGCTGCAAACATCCAGCACACTTCTCATAATCAAAGATCTGCCTTCCACTATGAGTAGTCTTTGTGAAAGGGTGGTGAACAGGAAGGGAGCCAGATGTGTTATTTCCCTATGTTGATGATAGTCACCAAGATCATGATGATAATCACATGATCTGAGCTCAGCCAGTTAGATCCCTTCCTGAGATTTTGCACCATGGGCCAGCAATGCAAGAACTGAAGGAAGAGCTGGGAGTTATTCAGCAAATGAGCAAAGGTGGTCCAGCATTTCCTTCTATGAGGTTGTGGCTATGGTTTCTGCATTCCAGTCCCATGGAACAATAATGAAATATCTAAGCTAACTCTCCAATCTTTACCACAATCTTTACTATCTTTACTACACATATCTTTGCTCTGTTTATTTTGGGTAATCAATCTCTGCTGTTGGCAAACAAGAAATCTGAAGTGATCAATCCCAAGTGGCCCTCCTTGAGGCGGTCAGTCAGAAACCTATGATCTAGTACTTACCTGCAGTCCACTCATTTATAGCATATGTCATCTTAGGGCAAGTGTATCCTGAGCTTACTTTCCAATAACTTTTAAAAAATCAATATTTACATGGCTTTCTTATAAACTGTTGCAGATCACAGAAATTAGGCTTGTCTTAACTTATTTGATATTGATTAACCTATTGATTGGTTGTATATATTAACAACATATAATTTAAGAAATAGAGAGTAATTAATATCTCATTGTATGTAATTTTGCCACATTTTCATTAAAGTAACCACTGTGTAATCTTAGTGCATATTATTTTTCTTGTTTTGAAACTGGGCCGATATCTGGTGTCTCTACTGACCTAGTCCTTCTACTTTTTCCATGCTTATCCACATATTTTAGAAAAATCTATGATTGCAATTGTGCCTTTGAAACAAAGAAGAAATAATGCAAACAAACAAAAACTACCTACAACTAATTTTCCTATAAATCATCTTGGAATAGCTAATAAATTCCATTTAATTGACTTAAAGACTTTTTTTTGTTCTACCACTTCTAAATTGAACACTGTAAGTTTTCCTAGGAAGAGTGGACTTTCTAGTGGAAACAGGTTGTATAGGAGTTCTCAGCTACCTTTCTGTTTGCCAAGCAGTGGCTCTACTTTTCCTTTCTTTGCTCTGCTAGTGACAAATATGTTTTTTTAAGACTCCCTTCTGCTAATATTAGCATTTTCTGATGAAGGGACCTAATTCTTCAGATTGTAACTATCCTTCAAACCAAGAAAACCTTTAAAAACTACAAATTATTACTAAAAACATAGCAATATGTTTCATACTTAGCGTTGTTGTGCTGGGTTTATCATGCATGCTAATAGAATCCTTTGGATTAGGAACAGATTTTGCCTTCCCCAGTGAAAGAAAGGAAATGGAGACACAGGCCTGTGTCCCTGGCTAACCATACCTGCTCTTAGTCTTTTAAATGCTAGAATGGAAACAGAATTGGAAATCTGTGTTGTTCTATTTTATTTTCCCACTAAATCAAATTTATGAATAAGTGGTTTTCTTGCTCTGAATTTCATAGTTTAGCAATCTTTAGTGCCACAATTATTTTTTAAGAGTGTCAACATACATGCTCTTATTAATTTGTTAAATATTACAGGCAATTTTAGCTCATTAAAAAAAGGTTATGTTTGGAAAGCCACAGTATTTCAATCTATTGGTATATTTCTAGTGCTCTGAAGCAATAATTGGATAAATGTACGTAGTAAGCCTACAAGTGTTAAAATTTCCCAAATGGCTTTACTTTCAGAGAATTGTTACAGCAAGCCAGAATCCAACCCCAACATTTTGATTTCTTTCTTCAACAACCAGTTAAATAATCCCTTCTGCCCTTGTATATAACATCTAGTATACCCCTTACTGAAACTGAAAGAAATATTCACATCCCTTTGAGATTTTATGAGGTGTGACCTGCGCTGCAGAGAAGCTAACTTATAGCAGAATTGTCGGAAAAATTATCTTACCTACAGTCACAATGGTGCCTGAAATATAGCTATTCAGCCTTGACACTTAAAACAGTTCAGTCCCAACTAAATCTCAATAGCAATTTCCTCTGGCAGTGCTTTAAAATAAATCAAAATAAATACATATGAAAGAGAAAGATACCTCTCTACATAGGTAATGCTTTTATGTGGGGCTTTCTAGTAGCTACTGTCTTAAATATCTACAAAAGTGGAAGAAGGTAGCACACTAGCCAAATCATTAAGTCATCCTTAACAAGTAATTGAATTACATCTGTGGAATTGAAGGGCCCTAGACTCCACAGCAATAATCTGCACCTCTCTTCCAACGAGAGTGCCATTTTTCCTTGGGGCCTTCTAACTTATGTGATTCTCACCTTCACCTTCTTTGAGGCACCACATTTTTTTATTGCTTCTTTGGTTTTCTTTCTGGCAACTTTTGCTTCACTGAAGTTTTAAAATCTGGATCATGGAATAACTGAGCAACGTGCGACATTGTCGTACCTCAGTGGGGTGGGAAGCAAACCGTTCCTATCTCACAGGAGGGTCAGGTAAGCTGGAGACAGGGTCTACATGGGGGGGCAGTGTGGCATCCCACAAAGATCGTTATAGGGGCTGCCTGACTTCCATAGAAGATGCATTCTCGAAAGTCCTGTAGAGAAGGTTCCAGTTAAGGGGCAAATTTACGGAGACACAAACCATTCTTTCTGTACCTGGTAGAATCAAGCAGAAAGTGGAGAACATCTTGAGTAGGTCAGACTTTAGAATAAGTTCCAATAGGAGGCACGAGGTGGAAGTGCAAGAAGGGAGTGGTGAACACGAAACACACAAGTAGAGTCAGAATATTCATGGGATTAGAACCTTGAACAAAGTATAAAAACGAAGTCAAGAGTTTTGTGTCCCAAATTAAACATTTAGATACACAATTTAAAGTAGGAATCATTGAATTATGTATTTTGAAATATCGGTATTCTTTTAAATGCTGTCTAAAGTTATAACTATGATAACTCTCTCTGGTCCTGAGGTTGTGACACAATTTCCCCTTCAAATCCGTGGCCATTTTTTAAGGACATGTATTTTAGGGATCCCTTGGTGGGAAAAAACAAAGTGATAACAAGAGTAGAGAATAAATGGAGATCTGGAGTAAGAAGAAAATCAGAAGAAAGGCAAGGTGAGTAGTATTGGAAGGCTTAGCTTCACTATAGGGGTGGAGGGCTCTGTAAAGAATCATTCATCCTGGTAGGGTGACCATTGGACTGATATACTCCCCAGCTCCCACAAAGCAAATTCCCCAAGCACCCAAGTGCCTAGCAGGAGGTATGTTCTGGAGGGAACCATGGAAAGAAAGCTGGTGGAGCATTGTGGGGCAGAGACAAAGGTAAAATAGAGGATTCATTAAGGTCAGAAACCACAAGAAATCTATACAAATTTTAAGGCAGAAAATATATTTTCCATTAGACAGAGAATGGGAAGTTTGACTCAGTTAGATGGGACTCCCTAGGAAAAAAAATGTTTTCTACTGATATTGAGATTAAAGAACTTTCATGAGAAAATTTTAATTTAGAATTAAAATGAAAGTGAAATATAAGAACATATAGACACAGCTGATTGAGAAAAATGTTTTATTATATAAAATTCAGTAAAATATTTGAATCTTTCTTTAATCAAATGACTTGCAAGATTTCTAAAATTGAGTGTCTAATTATTTGGATAATAAATCTTCTATCTTATACTTACTGTCAAACATTTTCATACCATTTAAGTACATTAAAGTTACTACGTTAACTCTTCACAAAAAGTCCAGAAAATAGATCAAACTTCCAAATTTAAGATGAAGAAAGAAAACACAGTATGACCGATGGTCAAAATCATATCTCAA
>VMDR010007915.1:0-38539 GCA_007922815.1 Macrotus californicus
CCCCACTTAGTTCGTATAAGTTCTTTGGCTTCCCCATTTCCTATACTATTCTTAACACCCTCTGTCTATTTTGTACCTACAAATTATGCTTCTTATTCCCTGTACCTTTTCTCCTATTCTCTCCCTTCTCTCTCCCAGCTGATAATCCTCCGAATTATCTCCATATCTATGATTCTATTCCTGTTCTGGTTGTTTGCTTAGTTTGTTTTTTAAAATTCAATTGTTGATAGTAGTGAATTTGTTGCCATTTTAATGTTCATAGTTTTGATCTTCTTTTTCCTAAATAAGTCTCTTTAACATTTTACATTAATAAGGGCTTGGTGATGATGAACTACTTTAGCTTTACCTTATCCGGGAAGCACTTGATCTGCCCTTCCATTCTAAATAACAGCTTTGCTGGATAGAGTCATCTATGTTGTAGGTCCTTGCTTTTCATCACTCTGAATACTTCTTGCCAGTTTCTTCTAACCTGCAAAGTTTCTTTTGAGAAATCAGCCAGTAGTCTTATGGGAACTCCTTTATAGCTAACACTTTCCTTTTCTCTTGCTGCTTTTAAGATTCTCTCTTTCTCTTTAAACTTTAGCATTTTAATTATGATGTGTCTTGGTGTGGTCCTCTTGGGGTCCAACTTGTTTGGGACTCTGTTCTTCCTGGATTTGTATGTCTATTTCCTTCACCAAATTAGGGAAGTTTTCTGTCATTATTTTTAAAAATAAGTTTTCATCCTTATTCTCCTGGCATCCCTATGATTCAGATGTGTGTGTGTTTGGAGATGTCCCAGTGGGTCCTTATACTCTCCTCATTTTCTTGAATTCCTTTTTCTTCCTGCTGTTCTGGCTGAATGCTTATTTCTTCCTTATATTTTCCAAATCATTGATTTGAATCTCGGCATCATCCCCTCCATTGTGGGTTCCCCGTAGGTCTTTCTTTATTACACTTAATGTAACCTTCATTTCTTCCTGGGTCTTTTCTATGTTGTTGCTGTACTCAATGAGTTCTTTTAGCAGCGTGATCACCAGTATTTTGAATTCTGCATCTGATACGTTGCCTATCTCAACTTTGTTTAGTTCTTTTTCTGGAATTTTGTTCTGTTCTTTCATTTGGGCCGTATTTCTTTGGCTCCTCAATTAGGCAGCCTCCCTGTGTTTGTTTCTGTGTATTAGGTACAGCCGCTTTGACTCTCTGTCTTAGTAGCGTGGCCTATCATAGAAACAGCACCTGTAAATTGTGTGGGATGAGTCTTTGGTAATTGCCAGGGTGGGGCAACATGCTTCACCAGTATGTGGTCTGTGTGGGGTGAGGGCTCGGAGAGGGGACAATGCCTCTTCCTGGACTCTGGATTCTGGAGGTTTGCCCAGCACTCATCCTGTTTCCAGTCACTTCACTTACTGCCCACATGCTATTGTTGCCCTTCCAGCTGCTTCCCTGGTGCTAAATCTCAGAGGGGGTGAGTTTGCATAAGTACTAAGTCTGTGTGGGCCCTTTAAGCAGAGTTTCCTGAAAATCTGGCAGGGTCTTCTGCTGCCCCAACCTCCACTGATTTTTACAGCCAGAAGTTATGGGGATTTATCTGCTGGCTGCTGGAACCCTGGGTTGTGAGGTCTGGCCTGGGGCTGGGATGCTTTGCTCCCAAGGTATCCTGTATTTTACCCACCACACACGAATGTGGGACCATCTGTTCCACTGCCTCTCCGTGCCACACCAGGTCTCCCCACCTCTCTGTCTGTCTCTGTGTCTCTGCCCCTCCTACTCATCTGGATGAATGTGGCTTCTTTAAATCCTTGGTTGTCACACTTCCATACAGCTTGATCTTCTGATGGTTCTGGGTGTTATTTGCTTTGAGTTCTGGTTGTAATTTTTTCTGTAGCTGTGCAAGGGGGTGAAGTGTGTTTACCTATGCCTCCATCTTTACTGGAAGGCCTTCAGTTTCTCCTAGTCTTTAAAGATGAAAAATTAAAGTGCCCACTGGACAGGTACTTTGACATACTAAACACCACAACTAAACAAGTGTTAGGTGTGGTGGTGGTTAACGGTGTTAACTATTATATTTTCTGGTGTGATTCAGCATCCTACACATTTCTCAGTCTACTTTTTTGGGGATCAAATGTGCCCATTTATATAGTATCCTTTTTTCATTCTTTTCTCCAGCTCATTTTGTTTCAACCAAAAGTTCTTAGGATGGTTTGACTAAAATTCCCATCACTATACAGGTCGTCATTTCCCTTGCAGGCGTGAAGTTACCAGTCCACTGGTTCTTCTCTCACGTCTACTTTCTTGTACCACATCTTACGTAAATTCCTCAGAGTCTCTGAGCATGAGAGATCCTCTCCCATTGTTCCCAGGGCCCACTTCCATGTCTCCCCTATTCCATCATTTTGGTCACTTCAGTTAGCATTTGTAATTGCAAGGTAGTTAAGTCACAGGTTCAGATTCTCATCCTGGACCATAAAAGATCTCTTTCCTTTTTTCATCGTAACTACTGTCTTTGATCTGTTCAAAGACACCTCCCTCCTAATCATTCGTAATATCTCCTTCACTTGTCCATTTGTCTGTGGACCCTCTCTCCCTCCTCTTCTCCTCCTCATGGATAGTAAGTGAGGGTGCTTAAAATTTTTCAAACATTTTTAATTAGGAATGGGTTATATGCAAACACAGTCAGAAGCATACTCAAGGTAAAGGTCCTAATTAACACCCAAGTAGAAATCTCTCGCACGTCTAGTTCTGTGCCAAGAGAAATCAGTCAGTGGTTAGAGCAGGAAATTAGAAAGATCAGTCTGAAATCAAACTCTGTCATCTCCTCCAGTCGCAATAACTCCTTGTCTCCATCTGTGAGTTGTGCTTTGCTAAAATTAATTTTTAGTAGCTACAAGAAGTAAGGATTTAATTCATATCTATAAAAGCAAAAGAGAGCAATTTATATTGATAAAACAAATTTTCCTCTTAATCTTTCACTGGCATTGCTAATGAATTATTTCGGACTAAATTTTCTATTGAAAGCACCTTCGGAATAGAATGAGGCACTTGTTGCCCTAAAGAACTCAGTGGAAGAATTAATTGAGACCTAGATAAGGTCACTAGGGAGGCAGCTTCACACATTGTTCAGCTCCTCAAGTGTCACAATCAGAAAGGGCCAATTTGTGCAGAGATCATATCAAAAGTCACAGAAAGCTTTTATGTGATTGACTCTATATGGAAACCACATGGTTCCACAAATGTCTGTCTCTTGGTTCCCATGGAATGGCAAGTTTTCATGGTTCTAGGGTTTATAGTTCCTTAGCTCTGAGTCATAACCTGCTTGGGATAGGCTTCGAAAAATGTGTTTGGGCCTAGAAATGCCCTATCAAAGCAGAGTGATGTTTTACGTATGAAACTCAAGAAGGGCAAAGACTTTTAAGCACTTATTCCCTTATTTTTTTTCTTCTGGTTCTTGCTCTCCTCTTCCTCTTCTCCCCCTACTATTGCCACCCTCTGTAAAAGTCTTCTTGCGGGCTAATGGATTTCCATGTTTCGTTACATTAGCACCTCTATGTCAGCTTTGAGTGGGAGAAAGCATTTACCAGAAAAGCTTCCCTCCACAAATGTGTCTCTCTCTCTCACACACACACACACACACACACACACACTTCACTGCACTCACTCTTTGTTTAATCAACCCTAACTCTAAATGCTTTGGAATTGGCATAAGTGGAGTCGGGCAGCAGCCAGTCCAAGGTTCCAGGCCAAATTCACCCCCTGTTTAGAGTTTCCTAGATGATGGAATTCACTCAGAATCTGAACTCCACATGGAGCCTCTTTTGCAAGATGAACTGGACAGAGAGCCTGGGATCTGAAAATCCTGAAGGGTCTTCTGTGACAAGGAAAAGCCTAGAGAAGGGAAGAAGGAGAGTGAATCGCTCAAATCCTGCTCTCTCAACCTCGCTCAGGATTAAAGGGAATTACAGGCTCCCTGTTCACTGAAGAGAAACAAATGCCCCATTACACAGAGGGGATTAGGGCCTGGAGGGGCATCTATGCCTTTGTGATGATGCTGCCCTTGGCCTCCGAGAACGGGGCTGAGAAGCACAGACAGCACCACAAACAGACTGCTGGCTCGGAGCTGGATTCGCAGCCTGAGTGCAACTCTGGGACAATCATTCTCCAGGACTCCTAAGTGGTTCTGAAATTAAATTCTTGATCCCATAAAGGATTTGAAGACTTTTGTCTCAGAGTTAATCTGTGAAAATGTTATCATTCAACAGCAGAGTCCCCTCCTGAATTTTACATTTTTGCTTGGCAGCAGTCTTAGACAATAATAAAGACAGGAAAAGTATAACTTTGGTAAAGACCAGTGTGAGCAACTTACAGTTTTTTTCTTAAAGCCTGGACCCATGAGGTATTGGGAGTAGCCCGTGTCTGCACCACGGGGTGCTACCTGAAGTTTCACCTGCTGCCTCCATTTCATGAATAAATACTACACAGATGTTTGGGAACAAAGAAAAGGGTGTCAAGGTCATTTCCAAGCTTTCTAACTCTATAGGGCATGTGTATATGAATGTGTGTGTGTTCACACATCACACTTTAAAAGAAGTAGAAGAGAAAATTTGTCATCTTTCCATTTGCTCTGCCCCACAGGCTGACCTGCCTCTAGAGTATGACTTTAGAATTGGCTGCTAAAGAAACCATAAAATGAAGGAAGCATAGGAAATTAGAATTGACAGGTGGGCAGCGTTCTCAAATACAATCTATTTAATCAGTCAATAAACTCATTTTGAGCACACATATACAAAGGGACTATGCCAGACACTATGAAGATGATAGAGAGGAATCACAGGAGGAATTCTGTGGGGCTTATTTTTGCAGAGCACGCCTGCCTTTAAACAATAATACCTTCTACCTGCCAAAACAGTGCGTATACATAAACAATATGAACAGATGCGCCTCACGCTAAGTAGGTGGTCATAAATGCCATGTGTCATTTGGCCCCTCCTTTCCCCCATACTGCATCCATTGCTGTCGATTCTACCTTTGAATTTCCTCACTGACTTCTTTCTTCCTACCATCTTCCTACCTCTCATCTAGCTCAGCACCAAATCCTACCCAAACCTCTGTAACACACTCATATCAAGAACTTCTTAAGACATCTCCACCCCGCGTCCATCTTCCCTGCCGCCATCAGGGTGCACCTCCTTACTCAGAAGCCTTCAAAAGCAGCCTCCCCTTCAGAATTACTGACTCCTCACCATGCTGTTCTAGGTCCCCAGAGCACCGCTAACATTATTTTACCGTTGTCTCTTGCTGTCTATATGCTTATTTTCTGTGCTCCTAGTTAAGGATGACTAATGCCACTATTATCATTGCTATTACCGCCAGCAACCACTGCTGCTATTATCTCTGACATTACCATGACTACCACAATTCTGCTATCTCTCCTCACGGAGAGCACTGATTGAATTCTTAGTGTGTGCCAAGCATTGTGCATCAGCTCTTTGATGCAACACGCCCTCGCCGAATAAGCACTGACCAGCTGTACTCTGCTAGCAGGTGCCAGAGACACAATGACAGACAGGGATTTGACTGCACGGTCACGGAGCTCACAGCTTCACCCTGCGATCTATTGCAATCCTTGCCATTATCTTCTGGAGGCAAGTAATGTCCTCAGTGTTGGTTCACAGATGAGTAAGCCGAGGCTTGGAGAGTTTAAGTAATTCACACAAGGACTTTGGGATAGGAAGGGCAGCTTCCAGGTCTCAGCCATTCCAGACCCCTCGGCTACCTCGCTTCTTCATCCATCCCCTCGACCCCCTCGTGGACCACAGCTCTGTGGTGTTGGGTCTTCTCGGCAGCCCTGGTGCCACCCAGCACAGTATTATCTTCACAGCTCAGTGATTGTTTGGAGGCCGAATGGCATAGAAGTTAGAGCCCTCAGTCTCTGTCAGGCTCTCTGAGTGCCGAGCAGGGTCCCTCCTAGACTGATCCATGTCTCCTAACTGTCTAAAGCAGAAGACAATGTGCTTCACCCACGACTTTTAATACAGGATTTCATCATCTCATCTGTCCCTGAGTTTAATACGCGGTATGAAATCCATTTGAAATCCCACTGATGAAACGGTGTTACCACACCCCACATTCATTCCTCTTCTCGGTGTGCATCACTGCAGCCTTCCAGTGTCCTTCATATTCTTCTACGACGCATTAAGGACAAGATTGGCAACATTTGTTTAGAATCAGACACCGGTTCTCGATTTAAAGAGTGGCTTATATATCCTGCTTCAAAGTGTCCAGGGGCCAGTGGAGAGGAAGGAAGCGTCGTTCACGCCCCTGCTGCTTTGCACAGCCCCACGTCACGTAGAAAATCGTGGGGCAGGACTGTGCTCGAGTCTCAGCACAGTCATCATGAAATGCATCATCATTAACACAACTAAAACTGTCTTTGTTTATCTGGCTTCTGTCATCGCCTCCTCTCATGGCACCTGAGTAACTGTTCCTTTCATTCCCTCAGCTTTGACGCTGCAGAAATACCAGTCCCTCCAGTTAAGAGATGGAGAGGATTCTAACAGTATCAAATGGCACAAAATGTCGATGATAATTGCAGACCATTCCAAGAATGCAAACATTCAACCCGTGTGACAAATATGCACTGAGTACCTGCTATGCAGGAACAATCTTCTGCATGGGGGTGACCAATGTGAACAAGACAGATGGCCCGCCTCAGGGACCCTGGAGTCCAGAGGAGAAGCCAGACCAGCAGGTGCACTCTGCTACCAACCAGTTCCTCATTGTAGAGACTGCGACTTGCTTCTCTCTTGTTCAGCGATGGAAGACTTGATCTTTACTTGGGCACTTGTCTATACTTTCCAGCCTCTCTTGCAGCTAGATATGACCATGGTATTGTGTCGCTGTCCCATCTGGCAGGACCACGTGTTGTTGTGGAATGCTTGTCCTATATCCCCAGACAAGTGACAAACAAATTCATGCGGACTAAATAAATCCGGTGGAGCAGAAAGGGATACGTGGCCGATCTCTAAGTGATATAGAGAGGGGCCCCTACCACTTGCCTGGACAGGCTTTTATTGACATTCTACATAAATTATATCCAGGATGATTGTCATTAACTATGCACAGGTTCGCTTTGGGTGGATACCTTTTACAGATAACAGAGGGAAGAATGTTGCCAATTATTTCAAAGAGAAAGGTCATCTACAAATGTAAAGGAGAGAAGGCTGAGCTGTTTATATTCATGCTTGGGAAGTCTAGCACAAGTCACAGTAAACTTCTGCTGTCTCCATCCCAGGTGAGGGAGTTTTTGCAAGAGCAAATTTCAAAGCAGCCTAGGGACAATGCATGCCTGATTCCCCGTGGGAGACCTATCCAAGGATTGTTTCTTGCATGCCACATGTGTCTGGTCTGTGTTCAGAACCAGAGCTGAGCCCACATTACACATGGATAGGTTCCCTATAGTATTAAATTACAGTCAGTGAGATGCAGGCATAAGTAACATGTACCATTTCTTAGATGTATCCTTAAATAGAAAACAGTGCCTCTTTTCCTTTCTTCTTCCTCCATCCTGCTACTTAAAATCTGAGGTAATTTAGTCTCCAAGTGATGCTGGAAAGTCAACATAGAGGGATCCTAGTTCCCTACATGCCTCATAGAATGGAATGGTCCTTTCACCTTTGGATTGCCTACCTCCAGCTAAGGCTTCGACTTGCTGGCAGGTAAACCTACAGCCTAGGAAGGATACTTTCTCCAAAGACAGCCCAGAGTTTGAGGGAGAGGACACAGACGGAGTTACATGTGGGTTGGTCTCCTTTGCCTTTCGTGTCAGGTCCTTAAGGGGAAGGACTCTGTTTTCTACATCATTGTATCCCATCTCTTAGCATCTTGCTCAGCACATAGTAGTAGACTTGTGCATGCTTTTAGAATGAATGAACAAATAAATGAATAATATACCTTCTCTTCTGTGAAGCCTGGATCCCAACTCCATTAATTGCTGCTACACAGAGCCAGTGACTTGCAGATGAGACAATTATATAAGAGCAAGCACTAAGGCCCCTCTGTGGCTCCAGATTGAGCGTCACACAGAAATTATTCAAATTTGAATCTTAAGTAATATTTGACCTTCAATAACCCCTTAACTATATTCCTCATCCCTGCACTAACTATTGAACAAGTCTAGCTGTGAACACCTTTGTTCCCCTCCAACATGCACAACCCCCTCCCTTTTTTTGCTGTAGACAAATTGCTCAGTTAAATAGATTTCCCCTGTCAGGGACGGGGAGAATTCCCCATCTACCTCTTATAGCTACACTAATAATAAAAGTGATACAAAATCATATTAACAAAGGAAAAAACAATTCAATATATGCACACAGGAGATCATAAATGATGCTCAGAGAAATAATTGAACCAGCCCAGCTTTTTATATCATTTAGACAAAGAAACATAAGTTTGTGAAGATTTGACCATATAAAGAACATGGGTTTGGGTGCTCATTAGTGAGGAATCTAAGCAAAGCATGGGCTTGGGTAGTAAATTAGTAAAGAGGTAATGATATTTGTTTCTACAGGCTTCTCAGCCCTAAATTTCTTAACTCTGGTGATAAGGATGTCTCTCTCAGGCCCCTTGGACCAGGAGGGCACCTCACAGGGGAGGTTTATTTCCTGCATTAAAGGAGACAAATGAAGGTGAGGACGTCCTTCTTACACTGGCTGCTTTTCAAGTAACTTTAATTTGCAATAATCAGTGTGCCAATGTAGGACATTTTGGGGTGGCCTGCCCTGGTCCCCAGCATTTCCTATTCCCCAGCATAGTTCTGACTTCTTGACTCCTTCAGGAGGACCCCGCCAATCCCAGCATTCCTCCAGGGGAATCTCCACTCATTGTGACTCAGTGGAGAGAAGGTTATCATCATTCCTTTCAGATCTTCTGCACCAATTTTGCTGCAAATTATGTTTACATTTTCATCCTCTCAACACTTCTGCTGTTGACACGTGCACCACTCTGATACATCACACAGTCTCTACCTACATGGGCAACCTCGTGCAAGAGTTAGAATATATTGTAACTATGTGCTAGAGAATTTACAGAATTACACTAAATCTTCACAATAACGTGATGTTACTTGCTATTATGCCTTTTACAAATATAATTTATTCTTCTTTTACAAAGATGAATAAACTGAGGCTCAGAGAGGTTGAACAACCTATCCATTTGACATGGGTAGAACTAGGGTTCCATTTCAGGTTCTGAGTCCCAAGCGCATAAGGTCACTATTAGAAATGTTTTTTAAGTCTATTTCCTCCTCATGACAAAGTGCCTGTTGGAGCCACAGAGCAAACATTAGAGGCAATATCTACAGCAAGCCCACCCAGTGCGGCCTTAGGAAGACAATGTTTCTTCTCCTTATTTCTGATTTTCTGCAGCCTCCTGGAAACATTCTATTTTGCTCCTTCTCCTTCCTCTCGCCCCCGGGCCCTTTAGATCAGGCTTCAGTGCCAATATGTCCTCTGATTTTCTTCTGTCATCTCTTACCCTGTCTTTCAAAATGAAGGCCAACAGATTCCCATCCATATAACCCCTTAGAAAATGAGTAAGAACCTTTTATTTAAAAAGACTGTGGGTTTTTGGGGGAGGGGTGTTGAGTACTATGAGGTCTTTATAAAGTTTGGATATTAACCCCTGATCAGATGTATCGCTGGCAAACGTGTTCTTCCACTCAGCAGGTTGTGCTTTCATCTGGCTGATGGTTGCCTGTGGTGTGAAAAAACTTTTTGGTTTGATATAGTCCCATTTGTTTATTTTTGCTTTTGTGTTCCTTGTCTGGGGAGACATACAAGAAAGAATATTACTCAGAGCCGTGCCGGAGATTTTACTGCCTATGCTTTCTCCCAGGAGTATTACGGTTTCCAGTCTTACATTAGTCATTAATCCATTCTGAGTTTATTCTTATATGTCGTGTAAAAAGGTGGTCTAGTTTCACTTTTTTGCATATATCTGTCCAATTTTCTCAACAGCATTTTTAATAGACAATCTTTCTCATTGTATTTGTCAAATATGAATTGATCATACAGGTGTGGGTTATTTCTGGGCTCTCGATTCGATTCTATTGATCTGTATGTCTGTTTTTATGCCAGCACCATGCTGTTTAGATTACTAGGGACTTGTAGTACAGATTGATATCAGGTACCCGATACCTCTAAGTCTGTTCTCCTTTCTCAAGATTGCTGAGACTAATTAGGCTCTTCTGTGGTTCCACATTATTTGAGGATTATTTGTTCTAGTTCTGTGAAATATGCCACTGGAATTCCAATAGGAATTGCACTGAATCCATAGAACTTATACTACTCAACCCCCAAAACAAAACAAAACAAAAACAGGCAATCCAATTAAAATATGGATAGAAAACCTGAATCGATACTTCTCCAAAGAGGGCATACAGATGGCCAAAGGTGCTCAATGTCACTAATCACCAGATAAATGCAAATTAAAACCACAGTGAGACAGCACCTCATACCTGTCAGAATAGCTAACCATCAATAAATCTACAAACAAGTCCTGATGAGGATGTGGAGAAAGGGAAACCTAGTGCCCTCTTGGTGGGAATGCAGGCTGGTGCAGCCACTGTGGAAAGCAATATGGAGTGACCTCAAAAAATTAAAAGTGGAATTTGTCTTGTGACCCAGCAATTCCACTTCTGGAAATATATCCTAAGAAACCCAAAACAGTAATCGAAAGAATATATGCACTCCTATATTCATTATTTACAATAGCCAAGATGTGGAAACAACCCTAACGCCCATCAGTAGATAAATGGATAAAAAAGTAGTAGTACATTATAGACAATGCATATTACTCAACAGTAAAAAATGAAATCTTACTATTTATGACAACACGGATGGACCTAGAGAGTATTATGCTCAATGAAATAAGTTAGACAGCGAAAAACAAATACCATATAATTTCATTTGTATGTGGAATCTAAAGAATAAAACGAACAAACAAAACAGAAACAGACTCATAGACACAGAGAGAAGGTGGGTGGCTGCCAGAGGGGAGCGGGGCTGGGAGTTTGGGTGAGGGAGGTGAAGGAGTTAAGAAGTACTAATTGGCAGTGACAGAAAAGCCACGGGGGTGGGAGTAAGTGTAGAAAACAGAGTCAGTAACGTCAGTAGCTGTGTAGGGAGGCAGGTGGGCACTGGAAATACCATGGGAACACTCAAACTGTCTAATGGTCTAACCACCGTGCTGCACACCTGAAACCAGCACACAATAATAGTGGAAGCAAACTGTACTTAGAATAAATAAGTAAACAAATAAACAAACAAATGAATGAATGAATGAATAGCCTGTGCTTACACCTGTCGATGTCTTCCTGTTATGCCAAAGAACAGGAAAAGGGTGACTTCGCCTGGTAACATCGATATAGCCAACTAGTAGGTCCTGAAAACAGTGGCCATTTGTTTTGGCTAAACTTACATGTATTAGCCAGCTGGGGCTGCCATAACAAAACACCACAGCCTGGGTGACTTAAACAACAGAAATTTATTTTCTCACAGTTCCAGAGTCTGGGAAGTTCAAGATCAAGATACTGGTAGGGTGGGTTTCTGGTGAGGTCTCTCTCCTTGTGCTGGGAGCAGCTGCCTTCCTGCTCGGTCCCTACATGGTCTTTCCCTGTGTGTGCATACTCCTGGTGTCCCTTCTTTTTCTTACCGGGACACCAGTCCTCTTGGATTAGGGCCTCACCCTTATGGCCTCATTTAACCTTAATTGTTTCCCAAAAGGCCCTTTGTCCAAATTTAGCCACATTGGGGTTCGGGCTTCAACATTTGAGTTATGTGGGGGGAGGTGTTGGGCATTAGTGAGGCAGAAGCAGACACAGTTCAGCTCCTTACACAGAATTATAGTACTTAGCTCAGTGCTTGCTAAATAAAGATAAAATGCTGCCTCATAAATGTTCATGCACAAGGCTAGACAAAGAGAATAATGAACTGCAGTGATATTAAGAAATGAGAGATTTCACCGTGTTTCAAAATCCTAACCTAAAAATTACAAAATACTTCCTATAACCCCTGCAAGTGAATATTGTAGATTTCTCTTAAAACTTAATCCGTGTGCATTTTGCAAATTTCTACTGTCCAAAATGCCTTGAAGTGAATAAAATTTGAGAAAAAAAAAGTTATAGGGAAGAACCATTGATCCTGATGGAAACTTAATACCCAACCACTGCCCACAAACTCATCTCCCAGCAAATACATTTTGAACTCAGATTCACTTCTGATACAGGCGAAGAGGCAATTGCCAAGGCTTTTTAATTAAAAGATTCCATCAAAGGTATTTTTTATCGTGTGAAATTTGCATTTTATTTCAATAACATGTAGTATTTTATGTTAGGGAGAAGAACAAAACCAGGGTTAGCATATTTCTGAAGTTTTCAGAGGCCTGTTTGCAAGGCCAGGCCCACAGCCCCACCTGGGACAGAAGGACAGCCCTTGGGGCCGAAGGGCTAGCAGGTCTCTGAGCACAGACTCTGGGCTTCACCTGCAGACAGGTCTGGCACCAGCCCTCATTCCTCCCAAGTGTCCTTCCTGTGCACTGGCCTCCTTCCCTGCTCGGCTGTTCTTTTCTCCTGTCATCCTAAGGAAAGCTAGGGGCTTCTTGGCTTTTCTCTCATCCCCATTTTCCTTTTTTATCTTTTCAGAGGCCTAATAAAAAAATCATTGCTCTCTGAGCCTCACTGGCTTAATGCAGGTGAGCCCTCCCCATCGCCTGAAGGCGAAGTTGCCTCCCAGAGGGAGGGCAAGCCCACTTGCTCTGACTGCCTCCCCTGAGGGCAGCTTGTAGGGCAGGCCTGTATCTTGCCTGGGATGCGGGGTTTCCACTTCTGTGTAAACCTTCGGATGAAATACTTTTATCAATACAAGCATCATAGAAGAGTCAAAGAAATGTAAATAATTCTAAACTGTAAAAAAAAATGGGGGGTAATGCCGAAAAATCCATTCCAATCAATAACATATTAATTCTTCCTTTCTTTTTTGTCATTTATGTGAGTTGTCATTTCTTTCATTCAAAGAAATGACAACTCTCATAAGCTGCTTACAATAAGCCTATGGGGACTCTGTCCTCAATAATAAAGGTGTCGGAGTACGTTTGTGTGGGTGGAGTAGGGGTTTATGTTCTATGCTACTAGAAGCACACATACACACACTCACACACAAAAATAAAGGGAGGGATTTCTGAGTTTGACTAAACTCTCCAAGCTTAAAGGGACACAATTTTGACTGGGGTTTCTGCCTTCAAAAGCAGAGAGACCTGAAAGGGTCATGGCTAGGAAACGCAGCCAGATATTTTTGTCCTGAACACAAGAAAAGAAATGCAAATGAAAGCGGTGAAATGCCACGCTTGCTTTATTACATCGTGGAAGAGTCTGGCTGGTGGGGTGGGGCATGTTTTGTCACAGGCTGGGGGAGCTGGCACTGTCACAGCTGGCAGAAATGCAAATTTAGAGGCAAGCTGACTCCAGGTAACAAGGGAGTTTTAAAAGCCCCAGGCCTTCTTTCACAGTTTCTGAGACTTTCAAAATCAGATTATCACATAAGGATCGAAAGATATATTCCCGGCCTTGGCCCAGTAGCTCAGTCGGCTGGAGCGTCCTCCGATGATACCCTAAGGCTGTGGGTTTGATTCCCAGGCAGGGCACCTGTAAGAGCCAACCAATAAATGGATAAATGAGTGGAATAACAAACTGATGTCTCTGTCTCTCTCTCAAATCAATCAATAAAAAAATTGTTAAAAAGATATATTCCCAAGCACGTTTATCCCTGGGTGTTTAGAGGTCATAAAACATCGGAAACAACCTAAATGTACCTCCGTTTGGGGTTCGTTGATAAACGATGACACACCACACAAAAGGGTCACGTAGCCAGCGTAAACTGGGAGCTTCATCACCATGTATACTCAGGAAGTGTGTGCATCACACAGTGGAGTACGTGTGCCCAAGCCAGTGGACGTGACCTTGTACATGTATATGCGTCCACTGCTGGGGGAGAGAAAAGATTTCTGGGTGGTGGGATTTTGTGTAACCCTATTTAACATTTTTTTTCTATACTGTTAAGAGGTTTTGAAATGAAAAGCATTTTTACTATTTTCAAGAACATATTGTGTCAAAAGTAAAGGAAGGAAATAAAACACGGGAGGGAGGGAGGGGAGGAAGGAGGGAGGGAGGGAGTACTCTGAACAGGGGACCAACCGATCTCTGCTCTCCTCACTGGTGCCCTCTCCCCACCACCCTCTCTCTGCCCTGACTTTCTCCCTCCTCTATCAGATCCAGGCCCGGCATTCCCTGCATCCCCCTCGTTGACCTACTACAATTAATTAGCTGGCTGACCTGGTGACTTGATCTTCTACCCCAGTTCTGTCTGAGATAGTCTCTGGTTCCCCAGCCCAGCTTCTTCCCCAGGCCTGAGACCCTGGAAAGACTCCCGACTTTATTTCCCAAGAACTAAGAGAATGCTTACCAGGACCCTGTGCAATGTGTGCTGGGGAAAGGGCAGGAAGACTTGCTGTTTCCTGAAAGATGAAAAAATTGGATAAAAGAACTCCGAGGTGCCTAGAATGGCGCCTCAGGAAGACGGGTAACAAGTTGGGGAACACTTTCTCAGCCAGGCATGGCTCACCCAGGTGAGCTGGCTTTACCCTACTTTGACCTGCGACGTGTGTATTTATCCACCTCTCCTGTAGTGCTTAATATCTGCCAACCCCCACCCTCCAAAGTATGTCCACGTCCTCTCCCTGGAGCCCGTGAATACATTAGTTACCTGGCGAAGAGGAACTTTTAAAAAAAATTCTTTATTTTGACATAATGTCAGACTTATAGGAACATGGCAAGAATAGAACGAAGAATTCCTAGATACCCCACATTCAGATTTCCCAAATGTTATTTTACTGTATTTGCTTTCAGCTCTCTGTCTGTCTCAGAGTAAGTAGCAGAGTTTTCCTTGATCCCTAACTACTTCCATGCATAGTTCCTAAAAATATTTATTCACACAACCACAGTACAGCTATCAAAATCAGGAAATTAGCATTATTGCAATATTGTTCTGTAGTACACAGACTTCATTTAGATATCCTCGATTATCACAATAATATCTTTAATAGCCAAAGAAAATCCAAGAACATGTATTGCATTCAATTGTTCAGTCTCTTTAGTTTCCTTTAATCTCAAGTATTTTCTAATTTTTTTTTTTTATTTTATGCCATTGGCCCTGATAAAGAGTATAGACCAGTGGGCTTTATCTGATCATTTTTTTACAATTAGATTCAGGCTATGTGCTTTTGTGCTAGATACATTTAATTCTCATTTTATTTAATGTGAATAATAACTATCATTATTATTTTACATGTGAGAAAACAGGCACAGAGAGGCAGGCCACTTGTCAGAAGCAGAACAAGATTTACACCTCGGACATGAGTCCCAGAGTCTGCGGTCTTGACCCCTCACCCTAGCATCTCAGGTAGGAAGGACACTGGAATTAATGTGTAATTATTTGCCGGAATCTCTTCCTGTGGCTTTCACATTTGGTGTATTATCTGAAGACAACTTCACAAGAAAGGTGTCATCCTCTATTTTTACATAAACGGAGACTAAGACTTAAAGCAGTTACAAAACTAACTCAAAGGTGGACATCGAGACTGCCTAACTCTTGAGTTTGCTACGCTGGCTGTCCAGAGAATCACCCAATGAGCTTTCTGAAACGTGCTTAAGCCCAGGCTCCACCCAGGCCACGTGCGGGAAAATCCCTGAAGATGAGTCTTGGTGTCTATACCCACTTTTCTCTTTAAGCACCCAGGCAAGTCTAATAAGCATCAAATCTGTGAACCACTGTAATAAAATGCTAGACATTCTGTGGTTTAACTACTTAGGAAGTTGTCCAAAGAAATAAATTATCACTATGATCTTCTTTTTCAGGAAATGACCCCCTAAAATGGGATGTTAAATCAGCCCCTCCAGGACACAGCACTAAAATTCCACTTCACAACCTTCACATTAGCTCTTACGAGGCACAGTCTACTCCCAGACCAACCTAAAGCCCACACATAACTCAACTAACTCTTCCTCATGCCCAGAATTTCTATGTACAGCACTCGCTCCACAGCCCCCAGAACTGCAGCCCACTATGAGATCAGAGACCGCATCTCCTCGTTCCCAAAGCCCCCAAACCAACTGTAGCATGGCTTCCCACACAGCGGGCTTTCCAAATAAGCATGTGCTAAATGGCTTCACTTTGAGTTTCCCTTTCGCCCACACAAAGCCTTGGGAGACTTTATGGTGCTGTCTTTTGAACTCAGCATCTCACCCTTTAAGGTTGGTATCAAACGCGAGGTTGAAGGTGGTGCTGTGTACTTCCCTCCCACAGCATTTAGAGCAACAGCAAACATGGGCTGGGACCCTCCTCTCTCTTGCCCTGTGCCACCACAGAGTGGTGTGAAAAGCAGGGCCAGGGGACCACCTCTGAGGAACCCAAGTGACAGAATTTTTGTTAGAACCCATGGGTCTTTCAATCTTGGCGTTTACTTATCCGAGATTTCTAATGAGGTATTTCTAAGAAGTTGCTAAGATTTGTGTTTGTTATTGGCCCTTCAAAATGTTTTCTTTAATATATCTAACCTAATGAAGAAAGGAAAACTGGGTATAAACAGTAAGCAGAATTTTACCCCCATCTCCCACCCACTCCACCCCCCCCCAAAAAAAAAAACCCTACTCCCATGTCCTACTTCCTGGGACCTGTGAATGTTAGTCACCTGGCGAAGAGGAACGAAGGTGGTAGATTGAATGAAAGTTGCTGATCGGCTGACCTTAGACAGGAATATCAACCCAGGAGGTCTGCGAGGCCGAATGGAATCACAAGTTCTTAAAAGTAGGGGAGGAGGCAGAAGGAGGGCAGTGGGCAGTGTGACTATGGAGGGTCACCATTCAGCCTGCCCTGTCACTCTTTGGGTTGTAGGACAGTCACAGAAACTGATTCTGGCTTCTTACACAGAAAAAGGAATGCATCCAAAGTTTAACAAGTGGCTTATATAATCAACAGGAAACTTGGAAAAGTACATGCAGGACAATTGGCCAAAACAAGCGAAGGCAAGCCAGCAGGACCCACAGGGATGGACACTCACTGCGGAAGGACCCAATTGGCTAAAGCTGTGTCACATGCTCTTGTCCTGGCTGCAGAGTGGAGCTACTCCCTCCTTCATCTGTAAGAGAACGTAATGACCTACTACTCTCCAAATGGTCACACAGTGAGGGCTTTCCCCCAATCAGAAGAGGGTTTAGAAGTTGGCAGATCCAATATGGTAGATGTCCATTCAACAGACCACTCTAGGGGTGGGTAGCATGGGGGCTCAGCAGAGGACCCTCAGTTTTAAGTCCTGGTCCCTGGGCTCAGGGCAATGAACCTGAGGGCAGCAGAAATATCTGTGTGCTGAGCTCGGGCCAACACTCCTGAGACAACCTTGAAGTACCTACACCAACCCTCAGGTGCAGAGTCGCATCATTATCGGTATAATGGAGAACAGTGTGGATGTGACACAGTGTGGATGTGGTGCAGAGACCTGGTGGCCATCTAGAGGCCTTGAATGGAACCAAGAGGCAATGCCAGTGCCCCAAATGGATGGACTTCTGAGAACACCATCCCAAGCCAGTAATGACATGGAACATGACCGGAGGCCTTCCCTACTCCAGCGCTTCAACACCGTTTAAGTCCTATCTGGGTACCTAGAAGCAACGCTGAGTAAACAAGGGACAGCCTGAAAGGACAGATGTTTCTAACCCTATTAAAATAGGAAACCAAAATAAAAACTATCCAGTTGAAAAAGAGAGAGGAAAAAATGATTTTTTTTTTGCCTACCAGAATTTATGGGGAAAAGGATAAAATTATTTTAAATCATTAAGTAATAGAAATTGGAAAGGTAACAATCCTGTCTGTCTGGGAAAGGAAGGGCAGGAAACCTGGGGGAGGCTGGAGCCGAGACAGAGGGGGACCAGCCCTGCTCAGGACACAGGGTTTGACCAACACCTTGCGGGATTAAAACATAGGTGACTCAGGCAAAGCCCTTTGTCACATCCAGGAGTACGAATTAACCTTTACAAAATGGATGGCTTTTTCAGTGCTGAATAAAAGTCCCAGGGAGACAGAAGAGGAAAATGCTAGAGTCACACTCTAAATCTGAATAAGACAGTGACCTTTGAATTCTAATTGCTCTCAGCTATCTTAGTCTGACATCTGGCATTTTTAAACCTAGCATATAATAAAATAACTTTTCAGAAAAAATTTCCAGTTAATAAGCTTCTCCCCAACAAAACTAGATTCCCTCCAGCTGAATAATATAACAATGAAGACTGTGGTCTCGATCTTTGACTTCCACCATGGAGTAAGTTTTTGACAGTAAATTGCTTTGGACTAGGAAAGTGGCTTACTAGAAGAGACTCCATCATCGTTGCCTCATTGAAGAAAACAGACTTCGGGGTAGGGTGAACTTACCAGCTGTTCGTCAGCATTCAGAGCCTTGAACCAGGGAACATGAGGGGCAGGGAGGTGCAGTAGAGGGAGCACTTGGTCCAGAATCACTCCAGGGTCCAAGCTGAGCACACTCTTCAGTGTCGGTGTGGCCTCCAACTCTCCTTCTCCAAATTGTACTTGTCCAGACAACCTCGCAGGGCTGTCATGTGGACGACTGTTTAAATCCTCGCAGAGGGGCTGCATATAAAGAATAAATTCTAAAGTGTAAAGAACAAATATATCATTCCTTTGATGTCACCCACAGTCACCGGCTCAACTCAGACTTAAAACGCTGGGAGATTGGGAACGGCTCCAGGAATCGGGAATGGAGTTCATTCACTTGAGCACTACATTCAGGAGACAAGAGTGCCCGGGCTGATTTTCCTGCAACAGTGGAAATGTCCTTCCTACCACATTAGGGATCCACTGAGCTCCGGTATTTCTCTGTTTTCAAAATGCCACCATGCCTAAGGGACGTCACTTCATTTTCGCACTGCCATTTTGAGACTTTTTCCCCACTGCCATCTCTAAAGGTCACAGGGAGAGACTATTCTGGAAAATGCCCTTATTGAGTGGTGATGATATAGGTTGCCCTGTTTTGTAACGCCTTCCTTATTTTAGAGCAGAACTTTCCAAATGGAACCTTGGAAACACTCATGGAAGCTTGAATTGCAGTCGTCCCTGAGAGAAGCAGACCCATGAGGCACGAGAGACTTTATCGGTGATCGTGTACTGTGGACTGTATAAACCACCCCAGACTTGGTGCGCGTTGGTCCCCCAGGCTTGGCCCAGCTGGGCGCCGCTGGACTAATCCACGCTTGAGTCTTCTCACCTGGGTGTGTCTGAGGGACCCACTGAGGCTGGCTGGCTTGCAGTGGCTAGGGATGGGACAGCCGGCTGGACTAGGGCCCCTCTTCATGTGGTTTCTCTCTCTGGAGTAGCTTATTTCAGGCTTTTTCACATGACAGTCACAGGGACCTTGTCCCATCCCTACAGTACAGCTCCAAGTCAGTGTGGGACAGGGTTACCCAAGGGTGTGGCCATGAGAAGTAGGGACATATTGGGGCCATTACTGCAACCATCTGTGTTTTAAAACGTGGTCTAAGACATGTGGGGACCCAGAAGCCCCAGCTCTGTCCCTGTGATGCCTTTCATCAGAAATAGAATGGGACTCCGGAGCCTGTCCTCCTGGCATTCAGGCGCCCCCACTTGCGCACTCCCACCCCCACGCGGCCTCCTGCCCCTTCCTCCTGACTCCTTTCTGCAGCTTCCGCACTGCCTGCTTCCAGAGACTCCTCTCTTCGGCAGCCTTGCCAGGGCCTGGCCGAGATGATAAATGAGCTTGACTCCCTGGGCCACGCGGCTGTCCAGAGCACAGCCTGGAGCCCGCACAACACAGCAGCTCCCGCGCACAATGCCAATGCGGGACTGTGCTAAGGGGCGGGGGAGAGGGCACGGCCGCAGAAACAAAGCCCTGCGGAGCCCTGCGCTCTAGGCTGCAGACAGCACTGCATCATTACAGACCTCGGAGAAGAGAGGCCCCAGGCCAGGGGCTGGATGCTCTCAACAGACCACAGTGGGTAAGTGAAAAGGTTGCATGCAATTAAGCAAAACTCACTATGATCTGGCTGTCTGGTTCAGTTCACTCAAATTACATATAAAGAATCAAAGAACCAGAAAGGAAACAGGAGCACTGGTTTCCATTTTTAATCTGATAAGAATCTTTGATCAGGGAAAGCTCTCTTACCAAATAGGCTCCAAGCTCCAATTACCTACGGATTGACTGACAGGGAGAACTCAGCTCTCAGTGATCTCCCCTACTATCTTGCTAGATAAAAAGATTTGCTAATCCATGAAAAGTGCTGGCTTCACTTGGTAAAGTGCAGATGAAATAAAATAATACAGACCTGGCCCCTGCGGAACGGACGCAGGCAGATCACACTGGTACGAAGAGAGGAGACAGGTGTAACAGCTAAACAACAATAATAAAATACAACATCCACGCCAGCCAGGCGCTAGGCCTGTACTAGGTACTGTACACAGAGATGTAGTCTAATCTTTAAAAGCAGCGAAGAGGTGCTTATTACAGTCCCAAATGCCAGCAGAGGAAATCAGGACGCCGGCAGGTCTGCAAAGACACAAGGTCACAAAACGAGAAAAGGGTGAGTGTTGGACTTGAACTCTCAGTCTGAGGCCTGAGTCTGACCCCAAGCCTTTCACTGCAATACATTCTCTCTTGCAATAATAAACGGTCCGAGAAGCAAAGCAAATATTTCAGTGACAATCAATTACCGTTTGATTGAGTGCCTGGTGCCAGGCGTGGAGGCTGCAGGTTTGAGCAGAGAGCCGGTCCTTGAAAACCTCAGTCTCGTGAAAGGGACAGGCAGCTGTGCAATACTGGGCTGTCCCTGCCAGCGCGTGCCTACGGTGGCCGGCTGCACACTTGGATGCATTAGAGCAGAAGCAAAGACAGGCATCGATCAAAGCGTTTGTCCTTCCTTCTGACTCCTGCCCAGGCGGCTTCCTCCCGCCCTTCCTCCATCCAGGGAAAGCCTTAGGGGACCGCCCGCTGTGTTACAAATATATTAAATTAAACTAACCTACTGTCAAAATCAACAGAAAGCAGCAAGAGAAACTGACAGTAGCTGCTGCAACTATTTTTAAGATAACTTCTAGCTCTCCATTTATGCAATTTTTAAAGAACTTTGACTCTTATCTCTTTTGACTCTTTTACAATTTCCATGGTGTTACCCACATTTTGCAGACAAGAAAACAAACACAGATTAAAACTGTCAAGGTCACCGTATTAGCTTGCTTGCGCTGCTTGGGCTGCCATAACATGATACCACAGATTGGGCGGCTCAACGGAAATTTGTGTTCTCACAGATTGGAGCCTGGAAGGCCCTGATCCAGGTGCCAGCAGCTTTGGGTCCTCCTGAGGACTCCTTCCTTGGCACGCAGATGGCCGCTGGGTCCTCACATGGCCTTTCCTCAGTGCTGTGCATGTCTGGTATCTCTCTGTGTTCTAATATCCTCTTCTTATAAGGACACCAAACATACTGGATTAGGGTCCTCTCTCAAGACCCCATTTTAACTTAATTACCTCTTTAAAGACTCTATTTCCAAATACAGTCCCATCCTGAGGTCCTGGAAGTTGCAGCATCAACATATGAATTTTTGGAGGGGACCCCATTCAGTCCCAAGCAGTAACCCAGGTGTAGAATGTTACAGACAGAATATAAGACATGTCGACTCCATGTGAAGTCACTGACTAAAGTAAGCCACGGTTCTCTTCCCTTTCCTCAATGCGCTCACTGCTTTCCTCTAACCTCGGTTTCCCTTACACAGGAGAACTGAGAGATTTAGCCTGCTCTCCCTTCTCTATGTAAGAATGTAGCCATTTCGCGGCACCGTTGAAATGCTACCTTTCTGGGGAAGATACCAGATTTCAGAGTTGGAAATAAGTATTTCCCCCTAGGAATCCCCACTAGTGTTTCTATTCTTTTGCAAGGTTTTCAACTCTCTGCTTTGCAGAGTAAATGCACATTTTATCTACTTTTTCTAAACGTGTGAAGTCACAACTATACTTTTCCGTATATGGGGGCACACACTTTAGTGGGACATAGTCCTCAATGCTGTAGTGAAGGAGACACCTGAGAGCCTTCCTCTCTGTAACTTGCATTCTAGTTCGGAAACCAACAATACACAAATAAGCAACCAACTCAACTAGACTATTTAAATAGCGACTCCTAAAAAGAAAATAAAACAGGGAAAACAGAAAGGATGACTGAGGATCGGGGTGAAGAGTCGGGTTTCAAGGACCCGGAAGAGCTAAGTGAGATGTCCACCACGTGGAGACTGGAAAGAAGGCAAAAACCAGCAGGCATGAATAATCGGAAGTGGGAAGAATTCTGATGTATTTAAGAACAAAAATCATCAGACCGCAACAGAGTTAAGTGAGAAGGTCGGAGATCAAATTTAGCAGGTACCAGACACCTGGGTCCTGGTGGGCCATGGCCAGGATGCTGAACGGTATTCTTTGTCAGGAGAAGGGCGTCTTGGATGGGGTAGATGTTTATAGATGTCTTCAAATATTAAGTGAAGACTACTCAGGATCTGATTGTTCTGGAGACTTGGGGGAATTAGCCCACATGGAGACAACAGGGTCACGGTCAATAGCTCCTTGTGGCCTGTGTCCTGGACTTTCGATTCCTGCCCAGATGTCAAGACCCAGACCAAATAATTCCACGTGTCTTCTGCAGGGTGTCTTATTTCTTGTTAGTGTTCAGTAATTTAACATCATTACAGTTCTATTAATTAGCTGGAGATTTCAAAGGTGATATCTTATGATATCAATCCTCTTAAGACAGCAAGAAAGTGTCTTCTAAATATCTGATCATATACAAGTGCAAGATTTCATGCAGAACTTTTTCAAAACTGGAATAGCTGTTGGGATTATCCACCTTAGAATGGAAATATCATTGGCACTTGATGTGACCTTCACTTCAGGCTGGGCTGAGATTCTGTTACGGAGGGGAGTGTGGCTGCAAAAGTACTATTTTGAAGAATAAATAGCAGCATCTTTTCTCTTCTCTTAAGCACAAGATAAAATACAGTATGCAGCAGGTGTAGAGCGCTCTTCACGTTCCAAGGAAAGCTTGAGGAAAGTCATTTCCACCCTGGAATTGAGATGATTCATCATTTTTCTCTCCCATGAAGCTCATAGACATTTTTTGCCCCAAATATCTTCTGTAGGCAAAGTTGTGAGTTCGTAATGATTAAAAGTCTTAGAAGAGATGCCCATTTGTTCTGAAAATTAGAAGCACACCCTCATCCATTCACATTCCTTGAAAGAAGGAAATTTGCACTTATCCCTGCTTTATTGTTCTTAGCACCGAAATCCTTTATTTAGAAAATTCATTAAATAAAATTAAGTAGAGATGCAAAAATGTGAGTTTTAGAGGACATTTGGCTTTAGAATTTTATTTGAATTCTTTAAAAGCACAGATAACGAAGTACAGTCAATGAAATTGTTCCATCTTTACATCCCTTAATCCAATTACTTCCAGTTGCTAGTCCCCCAATTTTACATTCTGTCTGGATGAACGGAGGAAGCATAGGCGATCTGTTTTAGCGCAGGTGGTGCTGAAGTAACCATAATAAGGCTTCACCATCAGATCTGCAGGGCCTCTCTCAGCAAGTAAAGGCTGCTTCCCATAAAGGAGAAAAAGGAAATTAAAATATCACAGACTGTCCCATCAGATTGGCAAATTAAGGGCACGTGTGAGTAATGGCTACAAACAATGCTATTAAGGGTTATTGTTTTAGACCCCTTGTGTCTATAATTAACACACCTGGCCACTTCCCTTTTTTTTCTCCCATGAACAAGCCAACTGATTTGTTGTGACCATGTGGTCTCCATTCGTCCTCATCTACTGAAGCCCAATTGCCAACCACTGTGTGGGTCCTTCCAGTTGCAGCCACTTTGGTCCATGTATGTGACCTTGAAGGTGGGGGTACCCATCAAGGGGTATGAAAGAGAATCAGAAAAAGAAAAGGCAAGCTTGGTGCTTCCCAAAGCCTGAAGCACCAAGTCTGGAAGTTCCATCCCGCACCTTGGATGGTTTCCACATTAGTGCGTGTTCTGTTCACACGGGGGCACACCGTCTTACGGCGCCCGCAGCAGGATAAGCCCAACAGGATAACCGCAACGAGAGTGTACACATGGTTGAAGTGACATCATATGTGATACAGCGCATGGGCTTAGGACAGAACTCAGACTGAGGCTCAGGGCTCCCGCCCACCAAGTGGCAGTGGCAGTGTGCACATCAGGTACCTGGGTACCGAGAAGAGATCATGCAGGACGTCAGTGCCTGGCACAGAGTGACAAGCCTTTCGCTTTTTTCCTCCCTGACCATTTTGTTCTTGGCTGTGCCAGAAAAGCAGCCTCTCTTCACCTAACTACAGAAAAACATATCAAAGCCAGCAAAGGCCCAGAGAAAGGCAGTTAAAGAAAAGAGGTAGCTCCTGATGGCGTCCAATTAAAAACATTTAGGACGTTTCCAACATTAAAGATGGGGTCCAGTATGGCACACGATATGGATTCTAGATCACAATATCAGAAAAGCAGAAGTTTGGAGAATTCCTTTAAATTTTAGGAGATAATGCAGGGATAAACAAAATACACAAATTTACATAGGAAAACGTAAATTTAGAAAAAAGGACCAAGAATATAAAGTCTGGGAAATACTGGAATTAATAAATGTTAAACCCATAATGGGGTAGGATAATTATTAAAATATATTTCAAAAAGGTAAAATTGTGACTCTCATATGGCTATAAAATGCATCAGATATTTTATTTAACTTATTCAACAGAAAACCAATAAGATATAAAATCCAGTCCAAAGAGTGCTGGAGAAACTAGAATTGCTAGGGTAAGATTAATCCTGGGTTAGATAGAAAACTGTTTGGCATCTTCGAGAGCAATAAGCCACAATTTAGGGGGTATTTGTTCTTGGAGACAGAAGTTATTTGTACTTCTACTGGACGAAAGCATGCCCGTGGCTCTTGTCTCTACAAATAGTGAAAGAACCCAGCCAATAGAAAGCCAAATCCAGAAAGAAGATTCAGCAGCTGCTTTGTCACTGCCTAAGCTTCGGATACTGTTTTTTAGACACGATCGCGTAAGGGCATCGGTAAACCTCACTGGTCTTTTAGAGCAGACATTGTTTGGAGTGACTTTCTCTTCCCACCAAACACCTCCAAGAGCCGCTTTTACTCAGCGGAAGTAGTTACCGCTCCTGGCCAACACCGCTGCCCCGTGATTGCGAGGTGCACTCCCATGGTGACCCCCAAGCTGAGGGAAGACATCTGGTCAGGGCCACTTGGATTAGCTGTCTCTCTTGCCTAGAAAAGTCTTTTCCCTATTTAACCATATTAACTTGACAACTATGGGGGTCTCCTTTGAACTTAAAAGTCAACCCCTTAATATTCATCCAAATGAGATTCGTCTGGAAGAAAGTATCAGACAAAAAGTCAGGGATATTACATTAAATATAATTTGGGCCATTTTACTGTATTTTAACAGAAACTAAAGTGACTATATTGGCAGAAATAAAGAAGGAACAAAAGACCGAAGCTAGGATTAGAGATTCTCGAAGAGCTACAAGAAACCATAAGAACCAAACTTCTTTCCCTCTACACAGGTCTGGCAGTGTAAAAACCAGGGCTCACTGCAGCTCTGGTGCTAATAAACTTTATTTACGTTTAAAATAATAAATCAGCAGGCCTGTAATTTAAGTTGGGCGGTGACACCTGAAGAATGTCAGTGCTCACTGGGACACTCAAGGAAAGGCAGACCGACAGGCAATAAAACTGCATCTTAATCTACCAGCCTTTTCAAATCATCGCTGTGTTAACCAGGACAGGCTAACGCAAAGCGATCACTTCTCTGGGATCACACGGAGTTCCTGGAGAAATTAATTGACAGTGGAGAGAAATCGGATTTTTTCCAAGTAAATAAACTGGCACTTGCTTTTCTTCTTCCTTAAGGAAATTATTGAAATGGCTCTAAATTGAAGGTTTTCGGCACAGTGAGGCCTCCCCGTGGCTGTCGCTCTGTGCCCACCTGCGGCCGTCGGCCCGGCGGAATTCGGAGGAGAGAGAGCAGCAAATGGCAGAATGCATTTGCGCCCCAGAGAGATGGTCCTCTCTTCCCGCCCCATCTGTGCAGCGTGCGCTACCTCTCCCCCGAGCACGGAGATGCTGAGCTGAAGACGGTACACACGCGTGATGGGGACATGCGCAAAGAGCTTCTGTGTCCGGTGCAGCAAGAACAAAACACTTCCGTGCCGCAGCCCACACCTTGCGCCAGGGCAGAGCCAGCGCAGTGCATGCGCCGGCACGTGGAGGGACTCTTCCAGGGGGTCCCCGCAGACAGCCTCCTGGATAAAGGAGGGCGATCTGAAGTGGTCGCTGGGCTCTCAGCGCAGGGCCGTGGGGTCTGGGGAAGGACATGCTGCGCACACACATCATCCGCCCCCTGGGAAACCTCAGAAATGCGCGGCAGCAGCCAGGGAGCCCTGGGGAGCCTCCAGGCAGGGCACCCGTCGGAGGAGTTCTCCTGTGCACCTCCACCAACCGATTCTGCTGGCGGGGGCGCTAGGAGAGAAAAATGGAACCAGGTATTTGGGTTTTATTATGCCGACTCTGCTGTTAGGGGACTTCGCACGTATCTGTAACCATTGTCTCTCCAAAATGTAGGGAAACACAAGAAAACGTTGGGTAGCTGTGTTTGGCTCTCTCTGCAGCTATTCCTCTCTCCTCAAGACACTTGGGGGGCTCTCTCTCACCTGGATCGCTGGCCCCAGGCCACTACCCTGCTCCTGGCATCCCCTCACAAAACAGACATGGAGGGAAGGCAGAGACCTGCAGGACAAGAAGCAGGGCCCTGGGACGCACCAAACCCATCACGCCTGTGGCTCTTACTCCTCCTCTCTCAGACACACACACAGTCACACACAACACACACATACACACCCACACTCTTCAGTTACTGACTCAGGACTACTCACCACTGACGCCACCAGGGCCTCCTCCCAAAGACGTGAGGCAGGACCGAATTGGGAACTGGCCAAGAATTCTGGCTTGGTTTCCAAGGTAGAAGTTCTGGGTCAAGTTAGAGATTAATTAGCTCTAAGTTAACTCATTTCTTTCACCAGGACAACAGAGAAACTCTGGGAGTCCCAGTGAACACAAACTGCACAGGGACAAAAGGCCCTGCTTCCCACCCCCACCACAGGCACATTGCGTTAGTGGTCACTAAACCTTTCTAAGTGCCTTATTTTTTTCTAAAACATGCTCAGTATTTTCTTCCTAAGTGTCTCTGAAGAAATTCAGAGAAGTAAACATGTAAAAAGAATATCAATGTTATTTCCATGTACTGTGTTTGGGAAATATTTTATGTATTTCCCAAAATATCTATACTTGCCTGTACTTGCATAATAATTCCTTAGCTTGGGCTGTAATTTCATGCACGTGAAATTTGGTCACGAGAAAAATCCTGAGTTGTGGTCAAAGCTGATGTTCAGGGCGTGATGCACGGGGAGTCCTCTGGCCACTCGGGGCTGAGACATGAATCTGTGTCCTCGGGCCATGGTCCTGCCACGTTCTTCCCTCCATCCTGAGCTGCAACTCAGGCAGGGCCACCTGAATGATACAGGGGGGAGGAAGACATGGACTTACTGCATCAGTGAGGCAACCCCAGGAGACTTGGAAAGGAGGCCACAGTGGCCTGTGCATGTGGTGGGGACAGGTGGGCAGTGAACCTGTCACCCCACATTACAGGTCATCATCACTGTCAACCCACGCTAAATGCTGGCAGGCAGGTCACCAGGAGGACTGCTTTTCTTAGACAAAATAGGAGCCATTGAAAGACCACGGACTTTGGGATCAAGAAACTTAGGTTGAGACTTCCATGCAGCCACTGACAATGAGGGTGAACTTGTACAAGTTAAAGCCAGAGGGTCCATTGGATTGTGGGAAACAGGCCCTTCATCCCACGACAGGAAGGAAGGCAGAGAAGAAAACTAGGTAGCTCACCTACGTGCCCAATCGTCCACTGGCAAGAAAGTTGGACGGAAGTCTAGACTGAGTATTCAGACACCTTGCTGCTGATGGCACTCACGGGAACAGGTCTCCCGTTCTCTGGGTTTGCACTTCCCTGCCTTTAGAACAAAGCAAGTGAGCTCTGTGAGCTCAGCTTCTCGCTGTCAGGGCAGATTTTTGCATGGCGGGGGAAGAAAGGGTTTTGAGTATTACAGGTTATCGTAGCATCTGCATTTTCTTTGGTCTTCGCTCACGTTGACATAAGCGTGGCCGTAGGAGGAAGGACTGATGTAGAAAGGGTTTTTGGTTCTTTTTTTTGACTCTATGGAAGAAGAACACAAAGTCACTTTTTATTCAGCAAAGCTGGCATTGGGGCAGCTAAGCCACGGAGTCAGGGCATTCCACAGCTCGCGTTCTGGGACCACCACTCGTGGGAGCCCAGGAAGGCGGCTCGTGGTCACTTGGCCCCTGCAATGAGGGTGTCGCGGTCAGGGGTGCCCCTTCCAGCCTCACTAGCCTTGAGGATTTTGATACAGGAACTCACGTGGAATGACGTAGGTAGAATTTCCAGTCATTAACATCCCACCAGTGAAGCTTGAAGAGTATGTGTACTGACACGAGAATCAGAGGAAGCAAAAGGCTGGTAAGCAACAAACATCCTCTAAGCACGCGCTGTATGAATGAGCACCAAGAGGAAAGGAGCAGTTTTCCTACGACACAACTTGGCTTTCCCTTGCTCACTGCACTCTATCCAATCAGAACCCAGAGGAAGACTCACTGATACTGCAAAGGCATCTTTCACAGTACCGTAGTCAGTGCCTACTTTGTTACCTAATTCACTCTTAAAAATATGTGTAAAAGTGGAATACAAAAAGTAGAGATCTTTATGTTCTAGCGGAGGCGTCCATCCCCACATCACAAAAAGTCTGGTCAAATACCTACACAGTTCAGTGAAAGTTGCCTCTGCATCTGGATCATAGAAATGTTGTTTGGCTTTGTCTTTAAGTCATTAACTTTGCAGATATTTGATGCTATAGTTCTAAAAGTGCATATAGTCCTTTAGGTTTGTTCTCTTCCCATCAGTGAACGACTAGTCACCAAGTTCAGGTCCCCGAGTCACTCATTTGAGACTCTGTGCTGTGCCCAACATGTCCCAGTGACTTGGGAATTCCTGAGCTGCCTGGTGCAGACAACGAGGTGCTAGAGTGAGCCTGTACCACCGTGAAAGAGTCGATTGTTAAGTTTGCAGGAATTTTGTTGACAGCTTGAACTTGGGTAGGGCGCGAATATTTACACCACGGAAACCGACAGACGCTCCAAAGTAGGGTTCCCTCCTGCCCACAGAGAGCTGCCTGTTGAACGTTTGCCAGCGCCCCTCTGCTGGGACCACCTGTCAGACGCAATGTAGAGGAACGCTTGGTCCGTCGATGAGAAAGCTGGTGAAAGTGAGGAACGGCAACTCGAAGCTCGACATCAGCCATTCACCTACACCTCTTTCATTGCAGAGTGAAGGCCTTTGGCTGCTTGTGAATTCGCTTTCTTCCGAAACCACGTGCAGACTGCCCTGCCTACGATTTCCAGGCTCAGTTTTCTCAAAGCGCAGCAGGAACTCAGCAACACCTGTGTCACGACCTGAACGCAAAATCCTTTGAGATTATCTTCCCAGTCGGTTTTTTACAGTGTTTCTCTTCATCTAAATCGACATACACGTATTTTAGTGATTCGTTGTATTGTTTTTCATACAAACAATGCTTTTTTAACACTCATTATTGTCAGTGGAAACACTATTTAATTAAATCAGTAAGTAGCATGATAAGCACTGTGGACAAACACAGCTTTGGGAACAAATGCCGCTGAGCCCTGGTGTGCAGGATGATCAGGCAAACCAGAGGCGGCCCATTGCCCGGCATTCCGTGTGGTGAGCTTCAGACAATCCTCAGACGGCCTGGAGAGTGATGATCAACCTCATTAATTAATTAAGTGAAGGTTAGTCCAAGTTCATGCTGTGTCATCATTATTTTTATTTTTCTGGTGTTTAATTACTTTAAGAAAATAACAATGGTAACCTAAATAAAATACCCAAACGATATATTTAAAAATTTTTATGCAAACAGATGTATTTATAATTTTTTACATAAATACTGATTAAAGCTAATTAAATACAAGGTCACAGGATGACATGAAATATTTTTGACTTGATTCATGAAAGGCAGAATCGAAAAACAATGCTAGAAATCGGCATGGAAAAGATAAATTTGGAGTGTCCAGGGACCACCACCATCGCAGAAAAGCAACAATATGAACAATGAGGATTCACTGAGCTCTTCCTGGGTGTCAGCACTAACATTTTAAGGAGCTTCCACCCATTCTTTTCTTCCTGGTTTCCTGGGAAACCCGAGGCACAGAAAGGTGACGTCAGTTGCCTGGGGCCTCACTGTCAGGGGTGTGTGGACTGGGTTTTGAATCGAGGCAGTTCTGGCTCCAGAGCTCAGGATCCTAAATGAAACACCACGCAGTACACGTTGAAAGTACCACGGGTGTCAGAGGCCCCGCACTCCCTACGCTGTCCCGTGTGTTTACCCAAGGCTGCTTCTCTGCCCTGCCCTGGGGTTACCCGTGTTCCCACTCAGCTGGGGCTGAAGGACGATGGAGGGGAAGCAGGTAAGGAGGAAGCAGAAGGCTCTCTGACTCATACCCTCGTTTCCTTTGCCCTTACTGTGCTAGTTACCCATAGCTGCATTACAGATCACCCCAACGCTTAATGGTGTAAACAGTTAAGTTCGTGTGGACAGTTATTATTGGTGTGAACAGTTGTTACTCTCTTATTGTTCTGTGAGAAGACGGGGTTCACCTAGGCATTGTTGCTTAGCGTCCTTCCCATTCGGTGGTGGCCAGGCGGCCTGTCCAATAGGCCGAGCTGACGTGTCTGCAGGACTCTGGTGGTGGATGCCCACCTGCTCACAAGAGCACCGCTGGGTCCTCCCCATGTGGCTTACACTTCCTCACAGAGAGATGACAAGACAGAAGCTGCAGGTGCTTCCAATGCGGGCCTCAGAACCCACATGGCATCCCTCCCCCATACTTATTGATCGAGCAAGCGAAAAGTTAGTCCAGGTTCTGAGAAAGGACAGTCAGACACCTACTCTCAGCGGGAGAAATAGCGAATAACCACAAATAACTTGCAGTCACCTTTAACTGTCCACCTCTCCCAGTGTCTGCCACTCTTCGGTGCCAAGGACCCCAGCAGGGCCGAGCCCACTTTCCCCCCCCCCACCCCGAGGACAGGCTCAGGAGTCTCTCTTTGTGACGTGTGCTGGGGGCAGGCCACCTCCGAGGAATGAGGAAACCTGTGGCCTGTATACGTAAAATACATTTTGTCAGAAACCCTCTTCTTTTGACTGTAAAATAAAGACAATACACGTTTTGAAGAAAACACCTTTCTAATTTTTAAAAAGTCAAAATGGGAAGAAAACGTTTTAGTAAGCACACATTTTGTTCCCGGCCCAAGGTCTCTGGCGGTAAGTTACCCCGGATGCACGTGGAGCACCAGGGTTTGGGTCTCGGGGCGCTCCCATGGCACCCACAAACTGGCGTCTGTCACAAACACCCCCGCCTCTCCCAGCGGGAGAATCCCTGGCATTTGAACCAGGCACCATTTTCTTTTTCACACGTGAAGAATATTTTCCTGCAATACATCGATCTCTCAGATAAGCATGACGATTATGCCCGTTTCGATTCTCTTGTGAGACTCAGCCGTTTATATCCTGGGACATTTTAATGCTGGATGTTCAGCTAATGCGCAGTAGAGATGCCCATTATTACCTATTTACTTGGGTTATTATTCTGGTTAAGGTGTGATTTTCCACCACACATTTGTTTAGAAATTTGGCAGCACACAGAGAACATTTTCAGACCTAAAAAGCATCCAAAATTTAGAATTACATTGTGTGATATTAAGCAATTATAGGTAATGCTCTCCCAATGTCATCAAATATTCATGGTTAATTACAGTATAATATTTATGTTGCTGTGAAAATTAAGATCGTGAGCTCCTTGTGCACAGGCTAAAAAGGCAGGCTTTCAGACTGTGCTATTGCTTACCCCTCAATGCCTAGAATTTCTCACTGTCATCCAGCTGAATGGCAAGCATGGGGTTCTGCGGTCCCCACCTTCACACCTCCCATGATAGACCAGCCGGAAGACACTGAAAGAGCTGAAGAAAGCAGCTCTTGACATTGAAAGCATCTCCCACAAGTGGAGAAGTAGGTGATGAGAGACCCAGTGGCTACATTTTCTAGGACAAAAATCAGTACACACAGACTGACAACCCGGAGAATACCTTGAGCAGTCACAGGATAAATGATTTGAAATTCAGAGTCTCAGAAAATGAGACAGTCACCACATCTGAAGGGAAATAATTGCATGGTACAGGAGAAGGAAGAGCTTGAGGAATCCAGTCTCCTCTGTTTTCTACTCAAGCAATCTGAGAAGCAAAATGCAGATGGACATTTAAAAGACAGGTGTGGGGAAATCTTTCTGAAACGGACACCTAGTTTACTGCCTGTCTCTGAGGACTGCCACTCAGAAGCACATTTCGGACTTCCTGGGTAAACTCACGTTCCTCTCCTGCCTTGTCTCCTGTTCCTTCCACGCCCCTGACGTGCCAGATCATGGCCTTTGCAGTTCTCCGACTGCCGGACTTCCGGGCCTTTCCTTCTTGCACCCCTTCTTTTAGGAGCACCCCTTTCAGTGTGGTCTCCCAGGACATGTTTACCTTCAACACTCCACACCCATCCCCTCTTTTTTCAGTTGGACCCAAAGAGGTCCACACCAAGACACATCATAATTAAACTGACAGAGATGAAAGATAAAGAGAGAATCTTAAAACCATGTGAGGTCGCTTCGACCTTCCAAAATTGAGACAAGCTGAGCCAGACGCGTGTTCTCCTAAGTTTCTTGTATACCCTGCAGGGCTTTGCACTGAGATGCTCACCCCACTTCAGGCTCATTGTAGGTTTCCAGGTACGGCACAAAATCATTGTTTAAAGAACAAACATTAAATTTACAAATGATGCAAATTTTGGAGAAAGAGTGAATGCCATGGATGGCAAAGTCAGTTTTTAAAAGGTTTCAGTGTTTTGAGATGCCGGGCCACGGTCGGCATGGCGAAGTCTGTGGCAGGAAATAGGCCTGGGCTTCAGGAGAGCAACGGCCAGGTTTCAGAGGAGACCTTGCTGCACGGCACAAAGAGAGAATGAGCTGTATTTTTTAGATCACTGTAAGAACGACGTGAATATGTAGTAGTGATGCGGCACCTTAAAAAATAGGGCCAGTCCTCAGCTACCTTGATGAACTTTTAAAATATAACACTAGAGAGAGGTTACGTCCTTTGGGACTCTGCTGGGCTCGCCGTTCTAGGATACACTGTCCAGTCTCCAGACCCCTCTTTTATGAAGGTCATTGACATGCACTGCCAGTTGCCTATCAATATCAACAGTTAGTCAACCTTACAATGTTTTCAAGGAGAACGGGCTCGGCCGAATCATTATGTTTTCCCACATCCCTTGCCACCGTGTGGTATCGTTGTGGTCAACCAGATGTTTGGGTGACGGGATCCTCCCGAGAAAGCCCTGGAGAAGTACCCCTTGCACAGCCACGTCCCCACCCTCGTTGCGACCTCTCTGCTGCTCTGGAAGAGCGACACTGTCCTGCCACCGGAGCAGCCATGCAACCACCACGTGACAGCGTCAAGAATGACTATTAGCTAAGGATACCAAATCCACTCTACGGAGGAGGCGATTCTTTGTGCTAGGTAACAATCTTATTGACATCCATCCTGTAAGCTCAAATAATGCATTGAGCTATTACAAATCTTCATGGAATTTGAACACGTCTGATTCAGCTTTACTTCTATAACTACTGCAATTTAGTCCCTGTCTGTCAATGCACAAAAGCTCCAGGAAAAGGTACCAGGGGAAGAGAGACCTCTCAGCGTGAGGATGTTCTAATTAACATTGTAAGCCAAAAAAAAAAGTCATGGCTGATTGAAAAACAAGGAGGTACCTAGACTGACTTTTAATTTTTTATTTAATCATTCAATGACCGTTACATCTCTCTGAAATTTGAAACATCAAAATATTATATGCCCATGCATAATTTAAATATTGATCTATTTTATTTTTGAGGGCAATTCCAGGGCAGGGAATCAGAGAGTGCGGTTTTAGCAGCACAGCAGTGTGTGATGAGACGGACCTCAGGTGTTCTTCTCGGTGGGGTGATTCATTAACGGACAAATGCACCAGGGTTAACTCGCCAAAGACCATTTCTACTGAGTCGAACAGAGCTGCCATACTGGTGTTTGTGAATGAATACATTGTTATCATCAAACACAAGCTTAAATTTTTGCGACCTAAAATGTCCCATTTGAGAAAGAGCAAACAGGCAGCGGGGAAGTAAATGCTCACAGTCCAGGGGGTCACACGAAGGTATCTCAGTGTCACCCGGCACCAGGAGAGGCACAGGAATTGAAATACGGTGACAGCAAAAATACTTTTCAAGTTTTATGCAGAGTGTCTTCCACAAAGAAATGATTGACTCATGTTTACTACATCTGCTCGAACTCAAAAGATTGATTCCAGGAAGAGAGTGTCCTTTTTCTTGTCTTGAGTACTCTCATCACCAAGCTGGTGAGAATAAATAAGTCTTCACATCCATTACCATTCGCAGGTCAAGAGCAGCCCCCAAGGCTCAGTTTCTTACTGCTCATCAGAAGAGCGGAAATGGTATTTTTTTCATTACCAGTATTTAAAGCTTAATGATTTAAAGTCAGATGCTGAAGAGAGAACATCACATCTCCACTGCATGCTCCTACTTGTTTAGTGGTTTCTAAATCTGTGCTTATAAACAAAATTATTCTTCCTCCTTTGACAACTGCTATTTGTCCTGTAGGAAAATTACTCCCTAAGGAGATGCAAATTGTGTGGTGGTGCTTGATGGCTTTGTAGTAATTACCATGCTATCAGATAGCTCGGAATTAAGATAAGCCTTGGCATCAAAATTCCATATGGTTGATTCTAAAATAAGATGCTTAGATGGGTAGAATGCTAAACGGCATGCACTGAATAAGTAAAATCTTGGGCCAAGTTCATCGCCGACCTGGGGCTATCCCAGGTTGTATCTGGGATCAAAGACAGGTCATTTGCATGCCTCAACACGGAATAAAAAGTTTATATGTGTGAACACTGCATAAATATGTAATTATATAAATGTAAATGCATTTCTATATATTTATATAAATGTGTATTTTAATATATGCCCATATATATAATATAGAAAAGCTTATATAGAGGGGAGGAGAATAATGTGAGTGTTATAAATATATATACACAGATATATTTCTGGTTTATGGAGAAAATACTTGTGCTAAATAAACTTCACTCAAGCATGAGTTATAGTGCTGTGGGCACTATTCAGTGTTAATGAATGCATAATTATATACTATATAGTTTACGTATTTTATTAGTATGGTATGTATCATATAGAGTATAGAATTTACATATTATATAAATATATATAGTATATATAGGGCATGCAATATATTAAATAAGGTATGTTTTAACAGAAGCGCACATCCAACAAGACTGCGTACAGGCCAGTTGATGATGTTGCAGTCAGCCCTGTAAGAATGGAACCGTCTACTTCCTCTGAAAGCAGTGGCCCGCTCTTCACCGGTTCAGTGGTCCCGGCCGCACCACAGAACATAACCGCCATGATCAGTGAGCATCAGCTGTAAGTTACTGTCTTAATACCCTGTTGGTCTTCAGTACTCTAATGTGCATTTCCTGAAATTACGGCCATTTCCTTGTGCATCACAGTATGATCATCAAATCATTACAATTGATCTTGTGCTGTTCTGTTAGTATAACCCACTGACTTTATTCAGACTTCCCCAGTAGTCTCACTGATGTCCACTACAGAAAAATAAAAATACACGCTTTTTCTGGCCTATGTCACCATCACACACAGCGTCCATTTGTCCAGTTACTCCCGCTTCCTTTACTCCAGAAGTTTCTCAGTCTTTCATGGCATGCGCACTTTTGACGAGTTTTAGCCGGTTGGTTTGTAGATTGCCCTTCATTTTGGGTTTGCTTGATATCTCCTCATGATGAGATTTATAAAGTTTTGTCAGGAGGAATACAAAAGGAGTATAAAAACTGTGATGTGTTGTGTAATATTAGGAACTACATGTTAACTCTATCTGCTGTTTGGTTACTCGGCTGAGGTAGTGTCTGTCAGTTTTATCCACTGGAAAGTTATATTTCCACGTGTAATTAGGTGAGCATTTTCTGAGAAAAATGTCTTGTGTCACAAAATTAATAGCATAGGGAAAGAAAAAGTTAAAAGTGAAAACCATGATTTTAGGCACTGATAGTCTGTGAAGAAAATAAAATGAAGTCTAGGACACGTCTGTGTATTCAAGGTGGAAGATTTCTTTATTTTGTTTACAAACAGTTGACCATGAACTTGATTTACACTGTGTGAACTTCAAACTGCAATTTTGAATTTCGGGAAAGATGGCAGCAACTGCATGGTCTTCAATCTCAAACATCCACCTGAACGTAGAGGAATGAGGGGAACCAACCCGAGATTCCACAGCCAACACCTACACAAATCTGGGCAGCAAAGCATAGCCTTGAACCCCGAAGGATGAGTACAAACACTGAGAACTACATACTTGCACTTGATATCAGCTCCTGCTGCATGATGGGAAACACAGGAATCACTAGGGCATCTGACGGAGCAGGGGCCACCCAAATGGATCGCCAAGCTCAAGGAGCCCCATCTGAGGGCAGCAGCTGAAACTGAGAGATTTCCCACCTTCCAACAATGTATAAGAGATGGACAGTGAAGTGTGAAAGGCCTGTGGTAGTCTGGGCCCTTGAACTCTCAAAAGTAAAGAGACAAAGCTACACACAGGAGAAAATGAGAGAGAGAGAGAGAGAGAAGGAGGGAGGGAGGGAGGAGCCTCCAAGGAGAGAGTGGTCAAGAAACAGAGATTTCGGAAACAACACAAGGAGCTCTAGAACACAATGTTGAAAGAACTCTCCGAATCATGCTTTCCTTCTAAAAGTTGAGGAAAAATGATTTACATTAAATTAGGCAACAAAGAAATTTTTAAAATCGTTTCAGAAATGAACATTAAATTAGAAGGAACATTAAAATGAGTAAACACAATGGGCAACGTTTTCTAACTATATGGCAAAGAGGAGAAAATTTTTTTAATTAAAATGAAATGAAAAAAGTGTGTGAACTGTGACAAACACAGAAGATATGCAAAGATGATCCAAACGTATAAAATGGGAAGCCAAGAAGAGGAAGGGAGAGAAAAATAAGACCATAGAACAAATACTCAGGACCATGTTCTAAGAAAACTTTCTTGAAGTACAAAAATGACCTGAAATTACATAACAAAAGGGCATGCTATACACTTTAAAATGTTAATACAAATCAACCCATCTGAAGAAATTCCTTAAAAAAATTACTTGCATTTAAAGAGGAAAAAAAAATCTTTTGGCCATTCATATAAGGAAACAAAGTCATTTTTATAAAAAAGAAAATTAGATCGAGCCCGCTCAAGACGGCGTCTCTTGGAGTGACAGAGAGGCCTGCTTCTGCAGGAGTGGATTTTCTTCCCCAGCGTCACTTTAAGCATCAATGAGGGTCAAGGGTTCTCCTTGGAGGTAAGAACTCTGGGTAAAGAGTTGCAGGTCTGCACCTGGCCGCTGACTCACCTCGGATTGCCCACCTGTGAAGCAGAACTACCAGTGATGATGATAATGTCGCCCTGTTAGACCGAGTGCGTAAAAATCCTAGAGCCTCCATTCTCGGGGGAAGGCGTGTCCCCAGAGGCCTAACTGGTAATAGATTGGCCGGCCCCTGAACTCAGCCTTGTACTGGACTCACTGACCATGTCCCTTCTCTCAGCAGAAGCTGAAGACTTTTTAAACATATGGAATCTTCCATGTGAGGGGAATGGCATCAGCTCTCCGTGCGGGATGTGAGTGAAGTGGGCTTGATCACACGTCGTTCGGAAACACAAACTTCTTCTCCCCAGGAGGGGATAATGTGGCTGTTTTCACCTCTTAGAATTTAGCCAAGAACTGCAAACACAGAGGTTTTTATTCAAGGATTTAACAAACTCAAAACATGGAGCATGCGCATGGACCAAACTGCACACACGGTCAGCCTCCCTCGGAGAACTTGCATTGTGTTTCTGGACGTTAGGTGACATATTGGGTGAACAGGAGTTTTAGCCCTTGGTTTCCAATTCTAAGAATATTGTTGTTTGCATGTGTGGGATTCTGTGCTCGCTTAACAAAACCTGTGAGGATTATAAAAGGCTTT
>VMDR010007916.1:0-38510 GCA_007922815.1 Macrotus californicus
GGGCCCCTCTTCTCCAGTGAGGTCTTGAGCCCCGAGGCACTGTCCTACCAGGCCTGCTGGCCCCACCACAGTGAGCTCTCCCCCAGTTCCTGCCTGAAACCCCCTCCCAGGCACCAGTTCGTTGAAGTGGAAAGATGAGACCCTGGGCTCAGGGTCATCTCGGCAGATGAATTAGCAAACCTCTCAGGTAAACCATCTCCCTTGTGTTACTGAATGCAAGAGGGGTTCATGTCTTGGGGTGCTCCCCAAGAATGAGATGTGGTTATCACAAGGTAGTTTTATTTACTTGCAGCAGATAAAAAAAAAGGCGAGATTTATATTCAAAGCTGTCTCCCCACACAGAGGCTTGTCAGGTATGTGTATATACCGTGGCTCCTCCTTTGCAGTCGGCGACATTGTTCCCTGAGTTACCATCAAGCTCACCCTGTTTGCAGCAGGTCTGCAAAACACTGTGCTACGTTTTAACACTTCCAGGAATAACATTTCGTGATAACATGTAGACTGGCCCAGACCTGGAAAGCCTTGTCCCGTCTAACATTTGGTTCTCATGGAACTCACACTCAAGTCCAAGCCGGTTACCACTTTTCCCTCATGAAAATGTCTTTTATCAATTGAGCTGACCCTGGAAAGGAAAAGCCTGCTTTGATGAAACAGGTCCTTTAAAATGAAATATTTTATCAAAAGCTGTAACAGGATCCCTGTGAAATTAAACTAAGGTAGATATTCTAAATGCCTCAGCCACTGGTTTTGATTTTTTAAATTGTCAGTTAAATTAAACTTAGGTCATGGAGATTCAGTGCTCAGCTTGCCTTTCTAGAGGAAGATGTTCTGATGAACCCTCCCGCCTGTACCCCAGGTGTCTGCCTTCTGCAAAGCTTGTGGAGACGGGATGCAATTCTTGCCTGAAAGCCCATTTCAGCTCTGGGGGTGGCAGTCAGGAAGACACATGGGGGACCAGAACTGTACATAAATAAGTGGGGTGCCCACTTCATGTCAGACCTGTCCCAGTGTTACCAGAGAGGTCAGAGCGCCGTGGAGTCCCCCCCATCGACCAAGACAGCGGCAGGGACACCAAAAGCTAGAAAAATGAATGGATAGGGCCCCCAGCAAGACACTAAAGCTAGCAAGATTACTGGTTAGAAAGAAAAGCCCTCGCTACCAAACCACATAAGAACCACGGGCTTGAGCAGGAAAGGGAGGTGGTATTTGAGACAGGAGGCCACCATTCTCCCAGGCGGGGTGGCACCTGAATAAAACCTTTCAGCACCTGCCTCATGAGTTTGGCTTTTGTTGCAGCAGGCAGCTGCACCTCTGTTTTGTCTGGTTACAACAGGACAGGGGAGAGGCCTCGCCCAGTCACAAGAAGGGGCAGAGGTTGACAAGAACTAGTGGATCAATCATGATTATATGACACGTGACAAAAAGTGACTTGGGCCAAATTGGGAAAAAGAAGAATTTGTTTCACAAAATTAAAAAGTGGCCTCAGACATCTGAAATGATGTCCACAGAATGAAACGTCTCTTTCCCCCCAACTTTCTTGTCACCATTCCCTTGGGATGCTCCCTTCTCAGACAAGAAATCTCCTCATGGTGCCAAAAGGGCTGCTGCAGCTCCAACTTCACATTCTCACAACTTCAAGCCCCAGGTGAACACAGATTCTTTCCCCAGAGCTCAGATTGAGTCCTAGGTATCTAATGGGCCCAGTAAGGTTAAGTGCCTATCCTTGAACCCATCCCATGCTCAAGATGATGAAATTCACTGAGGGGCCAGGCCTGGGCCATGTGATTCAGCCCTAAACCCAGGGCTGGGTCAGCTTCACTCCAACTAGAGCATCCCCAGCTACCCCAGTTGTGGCCCGGGACCCCCATCATCCTGGGCTAAGGAGGAGCTCTGTGTAGTCTGGCCGACGTTAGCTGCTGCTTGGCCTGCCCTGGCCTTGGACCCCAGCCCCAGGGGCTGCACTCACCTCCTTTTAGAGTACAGTCTTGGAACCCTGACCTGGGGTCTCACTGCACCCTCAAAACCATCTTCCTCTCTTTCCTATCTCCTAACCCACCCCCACCCCTGGTAAACTGGGGTGCGGCACGGCCTGCCCCTGGACCTAGGAGAGTTTTTAGGGGTATATGTGTCACACATGTCCACAGCTAGCAGTTCGCACTTGTGTCCATCCCTCCTAGAGGCACACACCGCCTTTTCATAAGAGCTGCTTGAAACCCCAGAGCTGCGATTTGTTCAACGGCTTTCATCTCGGATGGATCCTTGAACACACAGTACAATGTACCGATGACATGGTGTGGGCTTGTGCACCTCAAACCTGTGTAATTTTTTGACCAGTGTCACTCCAATAAGTTCAATGAAAAGGGAAAAGCAGTTTTCATCTTTCCCGACCTCCTCCTGTCGTTCGCGCTTTGAGTGTGCGCGTGCGCGTCACCGCCCTCGGTCCTGTGATAAACCTCTTCGCTTCCTTGGATGTCGCGCTTTATTTTCACGGGACGAAGTCTCCAGAGTGGGATTGCCAGGTTCAGTCCGTGTGCGCTTTAAGTTGAACGGGTGTTGCCAGACTGTTTTCCAAAAAGACCGAGCAACTCCGCTTCCATCATTGTGCACGCCTGGCTCTTCGCCCACACCCAGGCGATCAGGGTGTCACTGTTCTTCCGGAGTTTTGCTAATCTGATATGTGACCTCGCACCTGGCTGTCTGAATTTGTCCCACCTGACTGGCCATCGGAGGTGAGGCTAAATGTGGTCCGCTGGGACACTGGATGGCGAGTGAGGGGTCAGAGGAGGTTTTCCTGAGGCCATAGGCTCTGGGTAGGCACAAACTGAACGAGGCTGGAGGGAAGGGAGGGCCAGGAGAGGACTGGGAACGAGCTCGCCAGCTGGTTCGAAAAGAGCAGTGTGGACGGCTGACCGGGGACTGGGGTGGGGAAAGCAGGGCAGAGGCCAGGGGCTGAGGGTCTCTGCGCTTATCTGAGGGGCTCTCCAGGGACTCCATTGCAGCCCTGCTCTCTCCTCAACTAACCCTCTCCTTATGCATCCCTCTCTCACCCCCGGCCTCAGTTTCTCTATCTGTAAGTTCGGGGAGCTGGCCCAGTTCATCTCCTAAGTCCTTTAGCTCCAAAACCATTGGTGTGGTCCAGTAAAAGTCTGAACAAGCAATCCCGTCATATAAATATTAATTAGAAAACATTTTTAAAGGTGATGGGAGCCCCAAGAGGAATCCTGTAACAGAGCAGCTTGTCAAAGGGAATTCCCAAGGACCAGCTGGTGACTCTGGGGCCCTGGCTCTCTTCAAGGAAGTGGTGAGAGCCTGGCCTCAGACCAAGTGTGGCCACAAGGCTGGGGTGGGACTCTGGTGGCCTCCTTGTATGTGGGGTCCTGCCCAGGGAAGGCCTGCCAGTCAGAGGGGGCTTGGCAGCAGCCAGCAGAAAAGCCCTGTCTGTGGCAAGGACTGCTGGGGCACAGGAGCTTGGGGGGGTGGGTCTCCGGGGTCTGTGAAGTGCAGAGCCCGTCCTCAGCAGGAGCCCTCACCCAGAAACCTTCCCAGCTAGCCCAGGCCCCTCACCACTGCCGTCCACTTCTCCCTGCTGGGCAATCCCGCCAGGCTAGTGAGAGGGGAGGAAGTGAGCCACAGAGAGGAAGACAACCAGCCCCAACCCCAGGCAGGGAAGAAGGAGCCTTGTTACCGTACAAGATGGAAATGATGATTAATAAATAGGCTGGTTGGACACCAGCATATTATAATTTGAAAAGACACAGTGTCGGAGATCTAAAGTGACCATGGAACTGTTTAGTACATAAAAGCCAGACTGGGTGAGGACATGACGAGGTCAGCAGGCTGGACAGGCCAGCTGAGCATGGCCGCGGTGCGCTCTCTGAGGGTCGCTGGGCTGGACCTGGGAGCCAGGTTCTCCCCGAGAGAAGACCTTTCACCCTCAAAGCCCACCCTGTGTCCTGCCTCACACAGAGCCTGGGCGTTTCTCCTCTGATGAGGAGCTCAGAATGAACTCCAGTGGCTAATTCTGGCTCTGATGGAGACATCCCTGTTCTCACCACCCAGGTCGCTCCTGAAGAGGTTAATGGATTCCCTGGACCCAGAGCTCTCAGGGCCGGGCTCTCCACACAGGAGATGTAGACCCAGGAGCTTGCAGAGAAGCTGATGTGGCTCAGCACCATCGACACCTCAGTGCTGGGCGACAGGAACCCACCAGAAGCTGCCGGCGGAGCCTTCTGACATCTCCAGGGCATTTCTCAGCCTGTGCCGTGGGGCACAAACTGTGTGTGAACACTGTAAAACTCCTGGGAGAAGTCATGGGCCTCTTCCCAGTGCCCACACGGGGCCCTCCTCCTGGCTGCTTTTCTGCACATCCGCTCCTTGCCTGAACCAGGGCTTCCTACCAGAGGTCTTCTGCAGGCCCCTTTGCCTTCCTTTAGGAAGGGGTCCGCTTCTCCAAGCTCCAAGCCATTTCTGGTGAAGAAACCACACTTGTCTCCCATTCTTTGAGGCTTGCCAGAGGTCAGTTTGTGAATGGACAGTAGAGTGGGTGGTCCATGTGCTGGTTCCCCCTGGAGCCTCTGACCTTGGTGCGCTCCCTGCTCTTCCCACATGGGCTCCCAGGCACAGCCTAGCGACTCCTCTGGCTGGAGTCCGGAGTTCCTTCCAGTGGTCCTGCTAGGCCCAGCCCTGGACCTTGCCTGACCTGAGATCCTGAAACCAGATGAAGGGGGCTGTGCAGGGAGGACACAAAAGATGGGGTCAGTGAACCCTGCTGCCTGCTCTGCCCATCACTTCACAACATTGCTCCAGCATAGACATAGGTGAGAGGAGCCCATGGGAACCTAGAGGAAGTCGAACTCAGCCCTTCATCTGGCAGGCTGGACTGGGTGGTCAGGGGGTTCTAAGACCAATGCTGGAGGCCACATTGTAGGAATCCCTTCTGGCAGGACTCCCATTGCCCCATGTGCTGCCTCTTGAGGAAGTCACCCTGACCCAATCTGGTCCACTGGGGTTGCCTCACACGGCCTCTCGAGCCACTCCCACTGGCCCCACTGCCAGGCCACAGTCTGGCCGCTCAGGCAGGCTGCTGCCTCCAGCCTCTCACCTCTGGATCCTGATGCACAATGCAGCAGCCCGAGAGCCCACCCTGCTCCTGCCCCTCCCCAACCCCCTCTGCCCTTACCTGGTCTTCCAGATGTGCAGGCCACCCCTACCCTCCCTCTGCACCTCGCACTGGGCAGACAGACCACCAGCCCGCACATGTCGCCCCTCAAATGCTGGCCCTGGAAAATGGGTCCTCTCCCAAGCTGCTGGGGGCTATAAAGCAGAGTGGGGTGGCCTATTAAATCTACTTGGGGTCGTGTGGAGTCATAAGTCCTTCCAGAGGGGCATGGAGCACCTGAGGTGAGGCATGCACACTGTGGGCTCCCCAGCGCGGTGGGGGGCTGGACCCCACTGGGGTCAAGTTTGAGAGGATCTAGGTCTGATATATATCTGATGTTGAACCTCTCATATATATATAAAATTGATATATATTTTTTCATTTGTTGTATTTTTTAACTCCAGAATTTCTGTGGTTCCTCTTAAAAATTCTCTTTATTGATATTCTCATTTTGTTCATACATTGTTTTCCTGACTTTCTTTACCTCTTGAGCATATTTAAAACAGGTGGTTTGTCTGGGAAGTACCATGTCTGGGCTGCCTCAGGCATGGTTTCTATCAAATTTTTCCTTTAAGTGAGCCACAATTTCCAGTTTCCTTGTATGATTTGTGAGTTTTCATGTTGAATATTAGAATATTCTAGTATTCAGAATCTCCTCCCTCCCCAGGGCCTGTTATTCTTAATTGTTAAGGCCTCCCTGTGCCCAGCGTTTTTGAGAGACTTCCTTGAATGCCAGGATCTCAAAGCACAAGCAATACCACCTGTCCCAGTCTTTATGGATTGACCCCATGCTGAGGCACTCTTTACTTAACCAGACCATTTATGGTTCTGCCTCAGCCTGCAGATCAGCCATGGTAACGTTTAGAGACTTCTCGGGTCCTTTCTGAGCATATTTTCTGTCCTGGGCACTTATGTGGCTTTCTAAATTCCCCAACATTCAGATGCTTTTGAATGTCCAAGTGTCTCAAAGAAACCCATTCCCTGGCTTTCCTGTTTTTAAGCAGTCTGTGGTATGCCCCAACTGCCAGCTTTGCCCCAGGTGCTTGCCCATCCTAAAGACTTCCTCACACGTTTTCAAGCAGTGGCCACTGCTTTTCCACCCTAAGTCCCAGGACAGGCAAACCAAAGACGAGCACCTTGTGTTGGCTGTTGAGGATGACCCCAGACAGGTTAGGGCAAGCATAACTGGTGAACTCAGCCCACTCTGTCCCTCTGGAACTAGGAACCAGGGTCCCACATGGGTGCTGCGGGGTGCTGCCAAGCCTGGGAACAGGTGGGACAACGGTGAGTAAATGTGCCACAGCTCTCTAAGTTTCTTTTTTCTTAATACAGCAATCACTTGGATGGTGTAAACCTTTTGTTTTCCAGAGTTCTGATGAAGTTGGTTTTGAGTTTCTGGCTTTTTTCAGTATTTCTCTGAAGGGATGGGTGTTTGGATGTGTCTACTCCGCCATTTTAGTGACATCACTATTTTTTAAAACTCGACTATGTGTAGAACTTCCATAGCTTAAAAAAAGGTTATTTTCCTACCGTGGTTTAGACTTGCATTTCTAAAATGGCTTAGTAGCTAAAAAAATGTTAACTCGGGTATCTCAAAAAAAAATCGTTTGTCAAATAAATTTGGAAAAAGCATCTGAAAGGCTCTGCAAAATTGTAAAGAAACCTGCTTTGTGTTTATTTTAACCAAACATTTCCCAAGTTTATTTCACTGACGAGCCTTTCTTATTGGTAATGCGCGTTAGCATTTGAAGAGCATCCGTCACAGGACAAGAAAAAGGGTCTCAGGTCTTCAGAGCTTTGATTTTCTCATCTGTTCCCATAGCTACAGTCACACGGCTGGGTGTCAGGGAGAGGTGAAGAGGCAGGTGGGACTAGTACTGAGAACAAATGAGTCATAATCCTTTCTCCCTAGTTCTGAGATACACCTGGAGGGGCCCGAAGAAGAACACGTGAGCTGTGAGTGCTCAGGAAGGCGTCTTTGACAGATAACATGGGGAGACACAGGGAAAGTGAGGTCACCATCTACCAGAGTGAAGTGCCGGGTGATTGCCACAAGCGAGGCAGTGATTTTAAGAAGGAAGCTGTGTCTAAAAACAAAACAAATGAGTTGGTGGTGTGGGATGCTACTCGAGTGCCCTTGAAACGATTTATTTTGAGGGCACCCAATAAAGCGGGAAGACTAGAGAAGCTGGTGCGACTGGTGCTGCGCCTGAGTTGAAGGGAACTTCTACTGCAGTTGTTAACACTGAGGTTCCCTCTCCCAGACATGGACCCTTCCAGGGCCGGCGGGTGTCCGACTCACCTTTGTTTCCAATGACGTCCACTCAAGTACTGAGGAGAAATGGAATATTCACATGATAAGGAGCTAACAATGTTCTTTCCTTTGCCTCCAAGCAGGGACGGAGAATACAGAACCTCCTTAAACAATTAAACCATGCTCCACATTTAGGTCGTTTTACATGAATGGCTGGAACTGTGGCTGTCATTATTTGTTCTGACTGTCCATCCATCCACCTGGACAAATTCTGATTATCCACAGCAGAACGAAGACGCCCAGCAACTCGGAGCATCCTTTAATTCCAGTCTCACGTGAATAAACTAGCCAGGTAAATGCAATCATGAACCATATCCTGCCAACAAGTCAGTTTTTCTCAACTTCATTTACAGATTCAGTGAAATCCCAATCAGAACCCCAGCAAGTAACTTGTGGACGTTGCCAAATCAATTCTAGTATTTCTATGGAGACATAAAAGACATAGATGGAGAGCAGCTGACACAACACCGAAGGAGAAAAATGAAGCTGGAGGTCGGACTCTATCTGACTTCAACACTGACTTGAAAGGTGCATTAATGAACAGAACGGAACACGACAGTGTGGTATTGGCAAAAGAACGGGCAAATACAGCAGTGAAGCGACACCGAGGCCCTGGAATAGGCCCACATAAATGCAGTAAGCTGATCTTTGACAAAGGAGCAAGGATAATAAAGTGCGGCACAGATGGTCTTTTCCACAAATGGTACTGAAACACCTGGGCATCCACATGCAAAAATGAAAATTTAGACAAAGGCTTTAAATGCTTCTCAAGAATAAAATCAAAATGGATCACAGACCTAAATGTAAAAAACAACACTATAAAACTCCTAGAATGTAACATAGAAGAAAATCTAGGTGACCTTGGGTGTGGCAATGACTTTTGAGATTCAACACCAAGAATACAATCATGGAAGAAATAATTGGTAAGCTAGACTTCATTAAAATTAAAATCTTCTGTTACATGAAAATGTGAAGAGAATGAGAAGACAGCCACAGATTGGGAGAAAGTATTGGAAAAAGACACATCTGATAAAGAACTATTATCCCAAATACACAAAGAACTCTTAAAATTCAATAAGGAAACAAAAAACCCAATTAAAAATGGGCAAAAGACCTAAACAGACACCTCTCCAAAGAAGACATACTAAAAAGCGCACGAGAAGACGTTCACATCATGTCAGTCGGAGCTACAAGCTGAAACAATGAGATGCCACTACACACCTGTTAGAACAGTCAGAGTCAAAACCAGCGCCGCCAGAGCTGCCAAGGACGCGGAGCGGCGGGAGCGCTCACACAGGGCCCGTGGGGGTGCCAACCGGTACCGCCACTCTGGAGGGAAGTTCGGCAGTTTCTCACCAAAATTAATGTACTCTTACCTACGATCCAGCAGCTGTGCTCTCTGGGATTTAAATGAGTTGAAACACGTCCACACAAAAAAATTGCACACGAATGTTTACAGCTTTATTCACAATTGCCAAAACTTGGAAGCAACCAAGATGTCCTTCAACAGGTGAGTGGGTAGTGTGGTACGTACAAACACTGGAATGTTATTCGGCAATAAAGAGAAATGAGCTACTAAGCCATCAAAAAGCATAAAGAAAACTTACATGCATATTAGTAACTAAAAAAAGCCAATCTGAAAGGCTACACACGGTATGATTTTGGTGACAAACGTATTTCCGTGGTGTGGGGGGACGGCGGTACACTAAGTGGGAAAAACCCATGCATGTGTCGGGACAGGCAGTACTTGGGAACGCTGTATTTTCCAGTCAATTGTGCTATGAACTTAAAACTGCTCTAAAACATGTTTACTTAAAAAACAAAGTGTATCCTGAAGATAACATTGAGAGTAACGAGATCATCCCTGGATTTGAGATTTCCATTTTGCATGATGAGACTAGAGGAGCCTCACGGCAGCATCAGACACATCAGGGCTCCATACAATCTGTGCCGACCAGCCCGTGAGAGTGGCTGGGTTTCTGCTGCCTGACTTACTACACACAGGACTTGGTCCAGAGGTATCTGGGTCGAACCTCAGCTGTACCAGGTGAGCTGTTTTCCTTTTTTGTCAAGATTGAATGAGACCACATATATCAAAGAGCTTTATAAACTGTCAAACACAAACATAAACTGCCGCTGCCGAATGACTTACAAATGTAACTGAGGAATATTTCAGACATGTGAGAGTTGTTTATAACGCACGACCACACCATGCCTCTCACTGGTCAGCTCCTGGCTTTGAGAAAGCACTTATGGGTAGGCCCATATCCCATGCGTCCGAAACAACCTGCCCAAGGCAGGGACAGGCAGTCAGAGAAAGTGTCCTCATCTCACAGCTGTCTGCCGTGGGAGCAACCTGCAACGGGAAGGAGGGAGAAAAAGTCCCCTGACTCCCTCTCCGCACACACTTCTCAGGATATAATACGTCCATCCAAACAGGACAAAGAGTCACAAACCCCAACCATCTTTTTGGTTAAACAGATGTCAAAAAGGACAAAATGGCTCCCATACATTGTCTGTGAAGGCTGAGGAGAAGCACCCACAGAGGAGAAGCCCCTTCTTCTGTGCTTCCAAATCTCACGAATCCCTTTCCAAGGCCACATATGAAATAATTTGGAATAGCAAACACCTTGAAAGTTCATTGCACATGACAATCTAAAATAAGACGAAGTGTTAAAGCAGAAATTTATTAAAATCCATTTATATAGTGTTTTACAGACAAAAAAATGTACAGTCTTCAACATTCAGGCAATGAACTCCATTCTCAGAAGTGTTTTGCGAGAAGACCAAATTCTTTTGCCCTCCCTCCAAAAAAGATACTTCTGTTTATACTCCTGAAAATGATGTGTTTATTATACCACCTCTCAAGAACAATCCCCAAAACCTCTGCGGAGTGAAGAAGACCTTCTTTAGAATGCAAAGCCTCACCACAGAGGTGTAGTGCAAGAGATACATAAATGGCTGCTGTTTCAGAGGAGTGTGCGCACACCTGGTGGACAGGCCATGAGAAGAGCCTGAGGGCCCGCGGGGTGGCCCCTAGCTGCGGAGCGTGGCCAGCCGGGACTGCATGGCCTCCAGGGCCTCCTCTTCCTCCTCCTCTTCCTCCTCTGAGGCGGCCGTTGCTCCTAGAGGTTCAGGCTCTGGAAGGGCGTCAGTCACTTTACTAGGTGCTTTGCCCAAGGCCCCTGAAAACAAACACAGTGAAGAGATTAACAAAATATTGGTTTTGTTAACCCGTCACCTTCCCTGCCTTTCATGCCTGGCCCAGGCTGTCAGAGAAGAGGCAATAAAACCAGCGGTTCCGTGAGGTTTTCCTCACTATGACAAACGTGCAACACCACCTTGTAATGATAACAAAGTCTTCAGAACTGTAAGGCCAGATTCTGATTTTAGAATTTTGGTTCTGAAGCTCAACCTAAATTCCTAAACAATACTGAATACTAAATTTTCAAGATTCATGAAGATTTCAAATCTACCTAAACTGTTTCTAAATCTTCATAAAATGTTTTTCTGGAGTATGGCATAACTAGTCTTTTTCCCCCCAACAAATTAAAACAAGTAAACAAACAAAAATTAAACCTCACTAATTATATTTTTGAACAAACACACAACTCAGAAAATCCAGAAGTAAAAATAAAGATTTAAAACTTGACTTTTGAGATGGCAAAGAAGATAAATGCTGTCCGACCCTTCCTCCCACGATCAAAACTACAATGGAATTACAGATCCACCATCACTGAGAACCACCTGCAGACTGGCTGAACAGAATTCCTGTAACTAGGGACACAAAGGAGGTAGGAGGGGCGGAGATGTCAATGGGCAGATCTCACAATCATGGTGTGGCAATATCCCCGCTGCAGAGGTCCTTCCTGAGGAGCAAAGAATCTTAGCCCCAAACCAGGCTTTCCAGCCTGGGTGGGGCTCCTGTGCTGGGAAGAGGAATCCCCATAATATCTGACTGTGAAAATCAGCAGGGATTGCTTCTGAGAAAGACAAAGGGCTGTCAAGGGCCCACACACAGACTCACTCACAAACTCACTTGCTCTATGGTCTAGCACAGGGGCAGTAGCTTGAAAAGCATCCAGGACACGCAGGGAGGAACTAAACTGACTAACTTTAGGGTGGGGGCTGCAGAGGCAGGGGAGGTGGCAACTCTTTTCATGGGAAAAAAGTGCTAGAAGGTATCAAATCTGTACTCTCCTTTAAATTGGCTAACACCATTTGCCTTAGTGATTCCGAAACCCTGCCCACCCAAGTCCCTTGTCTGGCCTGAGCTTCTTCCAGCAGCTCTTCTACACAAGAAATCTGCCTCAGCTCAAGCTATGGACTTTCCCCCAAATCTGCACCCCTCACACGAGCAGTGGGTGCCCTAGACTTGAACTGCAGACTTCCTCAAAGGTCCACAAACCCCACATACATGACAGCTAGCTTCAGTGTACACTATATATAGCTCCAACCAAGCAATTCCAAGACCAGCACAAATGGTGACTCGTCTCAGTATATCTTGTAACTTCCATCAGGTGGCCCCAAGCCTGGTATAAGTGGCAGCTTGCCTGAGCTCACGTCGTACTGCACAGCAAAGGGTCACAAGTGGCAGCCAACCATGCTTTGCAGTGTAGCCTCATCTAAATACCTCCAAGCCCAGCACGAGCAACAATGAGATGCAGATCACTCTGTAGCTCCTACCAAGTGGTCCCAAGCCCAGCATAAGTGGTGGCTGACCTTGGCCTGCACCAGGGTCCCTAACCTTGGCCTGTACCAGAACCACTCCCAAGAGGCTCCAGACCCAACAAATCTAGTGGCCAGCTTCAGATCAGGGCAGATCCCCTACCAACCAGCTTCACAACCAGCACACCCCAAGGCTGGACTTGGCTGGCAGCAAATGTGGCAGCTCTGTGGGATTAGCCCTTACAAACCCTTGTACACTATGCTGGTGACCAGCTCTGAGAGCCAGTCAGCCTGAGGGTCAACCCAAAGCACAGGCTTGCTAGCAGTATTTGGGGCCTAACTACAACAGGAGGGCACACATAACCCACAGAGGGGACACCTCTGGAGCACCTCGCTCAGAAGACCAAGAAGACTGTGTCCCTGAGCCCCACAGAACACGTTCTATATAACTTCACTCCATCAAGACTGGGAGACATAGCAGATCTACATAAGACATAGAAACAAACACAAGAAGTCAACCCAAATGAGGAGCCATACCATATGTCCCAAAGGAAAGACGAGGACAAAACTCCTGAGAAAGAACTAAAAGAAATGGGAGACAAGCAATCTACAACATACAGAGCACAAAACACTGGTTATAAAAAGGCTCAATGAGGATTTTCAGTCAAAATGGAAGCACAGGTAGACACGCTTCACCTCCTCACACAACCATAGAAAGAATTACAACTAGATCTCAAAACAAGTAACACCGGAACCGTCACAAAGTAAAGGTATATGGAAGTCTGACAACCAAGGATTTAAAGAAGCCACATTCATCCAGGTGGGTAGGAGGGGCGGGACTGCAGAGATGGGTGGAGGTGTGGAGATGCAGTGTGGCACGGAGAGGTGGCCGTGGAGACAGAGGAACAGACGATTCCTTATTCACCTGTGGTGGATAAAAATCGGGAGGCATACCTTGGGAGTGAGTAATCCCAGCCCCAGGCCAGACAACACAGCTCAGGGTTCCAGCACTGGGAAGATAAATCCACATAACTTCTGGCTGAAAACACCAGTGGGGGTTGGGGCAACAGAAGGAAATGCCGGATTTTCAGGAGACTAAGCTTAAAGGGCTGCATGGTCTTAGAACTTATGCAAACCCACCCTCACTCTGGGATTCACCACCAGCGCAACAGCTGAAAGGGTGCTAGTCACATACGAGAAGTGGGTGAAGAGGGTGGAAATGGGGTGAGTGCTGGGCAAACCTCCAGGAGCCAGGCAGCAGCACTGTCCCCTCTGCAAGCTCTCCCTTCTACACGGCCACAAATTACTGAAGTGGGTTGCCCTGCCCTGGTGATTACCTAAGGCTCCACCCCACACAATTTATAGGTGCCTTTTCTACAACAGGCCATGCTACTAAGACAGGGAGTCAAAGCAGCTCTACCTAATACACAGAAACAAACACAGGGAGGCTGCCAAAATGAGGAGACAAAGAAATATGGCCCAAGAACAGAACAAAACCCCAGAAAAAGAACTAAAGGAAACAGAAATAACCAACTTATCACATGCAGAGTTGAAAACACTGGTGATCAGGATGCTCAAAGAACTCACTGAGTACAGTGACAACATAAAGGAAGAAATGAAGGTTACACTAAGTGAAATGAAGAAAAATCTACAGGAAGTCATCAGAGAAGGGAGGAAGCCGGGATTCAAATCAACAATTTGGAACATAAGGAATAAGTACTCGATTAGAACAGCAAGAAGAAAAAATAATTTAAAAAAAAAAAAAGATAGTATAAGGACCCTCTGGGACAACTCCAAATGTACCAACATCTGAATCATAGGGATGCAAGAAGAGGAGGAAGAGCAAGAAATTGAAAACTTATTTGAAAAAATAATGAAAGAAAATTTCCCCAATCTGGCAAAGGAAATAGACTTCCAGGAAGCCCAGGAAGCTCAGAGAGACCCAAAGAAATTGGACCCAAGGAAGCACACACCAAGGCACATCATAATTACATTACCCAAGATGAAAGATAAAGAGAGAATCTTAAAAGCAGCAAGAGAAAAGGAGACAGGAACCTACAAAGGAGTGGCCATCTGACTATCAGCTGATTTCTCAAAAGAAACCTTGCAGCCAAGAAGGGGCTGGCAAGATGTATTCCAAGTCATGAAAGGCAAGGACCTACATCTGAGATGACTCTATCCAGCAAAACTATCATTTAGAACGGAAGGGCAGATAAAGTGCTCCCCAGACAAGGTAAAGCTAAAGGAGTTCATCATCACCAAGCCTTTATTACATGAAATGTTAAAGGGACTTATTTAAGAAAAAGAAGAAGATCAATACTATGAACAATAAAATGGCAACGAATTCACAACTATCAACAACTGAATCTAAAAAAAACCAAGTAAGCAAACAACTGGAACAGGAATGGAATTATAGATATGGGGATCATTTGGAGGGTTATCAGTGGGGTGGCGGAAGGGGGAGAATTGAGGAAAAGGTGTAAGAATTAAGAACCATAATTGGTAGGTACAAAATAGACAAGGGGATCTGAAGAATAGTATAGGAAATGGAGAAGCCAAAGAACTTATATGTACGACCCATGGACATGAACTAAGGGGGAGGGGATTGCTGTAGGTGGGGTACCAGGCCGAGGGGGGCAATGGGTGAAAAACTGGGACAACTGTAATAGCATAATCAATAAAATATATTTAAAAAATGCTCAATGAACTTGGGAGAAAAATAGATGAACTCATGAAGAACTTCAACAAAGAGAAGACATAATAAAGGATATTGATAGAGAACATAAAAAAAGAACAAATCAGAACTGAAAACTATAATAACTGAAATGAAAATATACTAGTGGGAATCTATAGCAGATTAAATGAAGCAGAGGATCAAATCAGCAATCTGGAAGACAAGGCAGTGGAAACCACCCAATCAGGAAAAGCAAAAAAATAAGGAATTAAAAAAATGAGGATAGTTGAAGGGATTTCTAACACAACATCCTACATACCAACATTCACACTATAGGGATACCAAACTGAAAAGAGAAGAGAGAAAGAAATTGAAAGCCTATTTGAACAATTAATGATGGAAAACTTCTCTAACCTGGCAAAGGAATTAGATAAACATAAGCCCAGAAAGTACAGAGTCCCAAACTAGATGAAGCCAAAGAGTCCACACCAAGACATATCATGATCAATATGCAAAAAATTGAAGATGGAGAATCTAAAAGTAGCAAGAGAAAAGCAGTTAGTTATGTACAAAGGAGCTCCCATAAGACTGTAAGCTGACTTTTCAACAGAAACGTTGCAGTCAGAAGATAGTGGCATGAAACATTCGAGGTGATGAAAGGCACAAACCTACAAATACGATTACTCCACCCAGCAAGGCTACCATTTAGAATTCAAGATAGTTTCACAGAGAAGAAAATGGTAAAGGAGTTAAAACATCACTAAGCCAGTATTACAAGAATTGTTAAAGAGACTCCTTTAAGTAAAAAGGTAAAACATATGAATAAGAAAATACACGAAAGAAAAAAAGCTCATTGACAAAGGCAATCATTCCAAGAAACCAATTATAAAACTAGTACAGAGGTTGTTAAAAGACAAAAGTAGGACTATCACATGTAATTACCAACATACACTAAGGGTTACACACACACGAGAGAAGTGACAAAAGCATAAGTGGAGGGGTGAGTGAAACAACTGTTATTTTAGAATGTGTTCAAACTAAAACAGACTGCTGTATTGACAGCTTGGTGTTTATGAAGCGCATGGTAACCACAAACCGCGGATCTGTAAGAGGTACACAAGAAATAGAGAGAGGAATCCAAACACAACCCCACAGAAAGTCATCGAAACACAAGAGAAGAGAGCAAGAGAGTAATAAGAAAGGAAAGAGGAGAACTATACAACAATAAGAAGACAGTAAAATGGCAACACCTATATACTATCAATAATTACTTAAATGTAAATAAACAAAATATTTCAGTCAAAAGACACAACGCAGAAGAATGGATAAAAAAACAAGACTCATGCATATGCTGCCTACAAGAGACCCACTTCAGATGGAAAGACACACGCAGACCGACAATAAAGGGATGGAAAAAGATATTTCATGAAAATGGAAATGAAAGCTGGGTAGGAATACTTTTATCAGACAAAGTAAGACTTTAAAACACAGGCTATCACAAAAGACAAAGGAGGACATTTTACAAACAATAGCTCAGATACGGAGGGAACCTAGGTGTCCAGCAATAGAAGATGGATAAAGATGTGGTACACACGTACAACAGAATATTACTTGATAACAAAAAAGAATGAACTCTTGCCGTTCGTAACAATATGGACGGACCTGGAGGGCAGTGTGCTCAGTGACATAGGTCAGACAAAGACAAAGACCACATGATCTCACTTACATGTGGAGTCTAGAAAAAAGTACATGAACAAACAAAACATAAACAAACTCAGACACAGACCAGAGGACTGGGCTGATGGGTGAAAACAGTAAAAGCACCAACTGCCGGTTACAAAAATCGTCACGAGGACGTAAAGTACAGCACATGCTGTGTATACGTGCGGCGGCAGATGGGTACTAGCCTTATCAGGGTAATCACTTCAGAGGGCATGTAACTGTCATAAGCAGCATGCTGTAAATCTGAAACTAGTATGACCTTATATGTCAACTCTAATTGTAAAATAAATTAAAGAAACTAAATAAATCTCATTAACCATCACTCAGAGACAACTACTATTTTTCCATAGATGTGGTTTTTCCATAAAAGTGTATATTTTCATAACAAGCCTTTTCCCCCCTCATAATATATTGTGCACACGTTTCCATGTCAGTAAATATATTCCTATATTATCTACCACAGCTATAATATATCTCATTAAAACATACATAACATAATTGATTCAACCAATACTCTGTTATTAGGCATTTAGCTTGTTTTGAACTTTTCAATATTATAAATAAGGCTACTACAGACACCCTTGAGCTGATCACTCGGCTACCCTTAATCGCTAAACTCCCAGGAGTCAACCTTCAGGTCAAGGGATTTTGAGAGCTACTGCCAAGTCACTTCTCAGAGATTCTGTGCCACTGTGGCTCCCAAATGCCGTCTGTGACAGCGACGTTTCCCTTTCCACTTTGGAAACTCTAGGGATTAAAAAAAACTTTACCTGTTTTAAAAAAGATGGTTACAGATATTGTGCTTGTTTTTCAAGAAATAACTGGCATAGTCTAAAATTTAAAACGTAGGAGGGAGTTACAGCCTAAAGAACAAGCTCCTAGCTAACTCCGAGTGTGCAGGAAGAACGGCCATAAAAGGAGGCGAGAAAGGATGAAAGTCAGGGTCATACCTGCTGTAATTTCAAACAGAATTTTGTCGATTTCCATTTCTGCTGCTTCTTCCATTTCTTCCTGATCATCCATGCTTTCAAAAGTGTCCTCTAACATCTCTTCTATGATCCCAGCCTAAACACAGAATAAACCATGTTACTTACTTCCAGCTGTTAAATCTGTCCTCAAAACATACTCTTTAAGGCCAGCGCCAAGTGAACTCTAGTGTCTCCAAGTCCAGTCCACCCTTTCGAGGGCTAACACACAAGAATATTGGTCCCAGGAAATATTGGATGCTGTCTTCTCTGCAGAAAGGCAAAAGGCCAATGGGAAATTGCTCTCTAAATTTAGCACCAAGCGTGGAGGTGGGTCTCTAATGGCTATCAGCAGAGCTTCACAAAATATAATGGCAGTGCGTGGGGAACAACTTGCGGACAGGTTAGTGCATGCCTTGATCTGTCTTGGCATTTGCCCTAACACTGTAACTATAATCTGTAAATACAGCATGATAAATACCAAGAGCAGGGTGGGGCTTCATGGGACCCCAAAAAGGCCTGAAGAGCACTTCAGCCTGTCCAGGTTACAGCTAAGTAGAACAGGGTCAATCTGGCGGGTCTGGCAAGGATCAGTCAGTTCACCAAAGCCTGATCATCCCCTCCTCAGAGAACTGATAAGGCAGCATTCCTGAACCCAACAAGGTAATGCCCAGACTCTACCGGAAGGCCTGTGCCTGGCAGTCTGATGCCAGCCAGTCAGCTCTCTTTGTTCTCAGGGTAGTGTGGCACCACTACACTACCAGAAAACATAGGAAAGCTGCTCCTCAACACGGGCCAACACAAGCACACCCTGCAGTCTTCCATGCTTTCCATTGTCTTCAGCTCCCAGATGACTGTATTTGTTTTTAAAGCAAAAGGTTGAAACAGCACCCTACAATGTCAAAAAGGGGGGCAAATGACATCCCTGGGCAGAAGTGGGACGGGGCTGAGCAGCTGAGGTGTAGGGTAGAAGGAAAGCACAAGTTCAGGTTTCTCAGAAACTGCCAGAAGAGAGAAGTCCTGACTGTTTCGCAACCTACAAGAACTGAGCCCCTTGACATCCCAATGATTCACAAGCAGCAGGTCACACGTGGCAGCTCCAGCTCTGGCTCCCCTGCACTCAGACAGGGCACAGCTCTCACGGAGCATGTGATGGCATCAAATTTAAAGCAAGCTTTCTCCTGCCCTGCCATTCCGCTCCCAGACTACTCAAGTGACGTCATGACGTGAATCTAGCTAGTACCACATTCTGCCCATTCTCAGACTCATGGCTCCTGACAAAAAACGAACAAACTAATTCACATGCAAGAGGTGGAGCCCTCTGGAAGTCATCGTAGTGCTGGTGGCTATGAAAAAGAGACAGTACAAACTCACTAACTGTTTAAAAGACCCCAATGGAAACTGACTGTAATAGCCCTCAACATCCTGGAGGGAGAAGCTGCATTTATTAATTGAGTCAGCAACCACTCATCAAATGCCTGCGCTGTGCCATCCGACAGGCCCAATAAAATGACTATCACGTCCCTGCCCTTGAGAGAAGCTGGACCCACAACGGAGGCTTCAGTTTGCACCTGGGGATGCAGCATTGGATGAATTCCGTAAATATTTATCATTTACAACATGAAAGCCTTCCTTCAGGTCTGTGTTACTTTCAGTATTCAGAAACCGATGCAGACAAGGTCCCAGATTCTAAACAAGGGATTCCCCTTAGATCCTGACGGCTGTATGAGTTAGAATGAGCAGGCGCGAATTCATTCCAAGTTGGGGGTCCAGACACATCCACAAAACCCTTTTAAAGGACACACCCTCCTGCCTGGTTCCCTCCTACTGGTACTACCCGAGGAGCTCTCATTTCAAAGACCTGGGCTTTTTATGTTTCCATCAATTTTCTTTTCCAGTTCTTCTCTCCTATGTCCTAGAGATCGACATATAATTCAAGTTCATGAATGAAATTCCCTAGGAGGAAGGAAGACAATGTCTCTCTTTACAAATTACATACAAGAATTTGAGGTATATAATCTTGGCTCGCAGGACACACGTTTGAAGCATGAATTAGCAGCTGCACAAGGCACATCCTACCACCATTTCTCTGAGGCAGCGCAGCAATAAGGTCAGACACCTGTGCTTCAACCTCGCTCTGTTACTTACTACCTGCAGTACTTGTCAGTTACCTGGCAACTTCAGGACTCCGTTTCCTCCTATGTAAAATGGGGATACAAATATCTACCTCACAGGGTCGCTGGGTGGACCTGATAGGACAGAATGTGTGATGCACCACTGGCTGGCAGGGGGCTCAGCAACAATACCATCCTGAGCCCTGTCCATCATTAAAGTCCTTGCCAGGCCCCAGTCCTGGGGATGGCAGGTTATTTATTGCTTTCTATTTGGTTCTCAGTCTCTCCTTTTCCAGTCTAGAACAGGCACCAACAAACTATAGCTCATAGGATCAAATTAGTCCACTCCTTGCTTTTGTAAATAAAGGTTTTCTGGAACACAGTCACTCTTACTTGTTTACATATCTATGGCTACTTTTATACTACAAAGCAGCGTTGAGTAGTTATACAAAGACATATGGCCCACAAAGTAGAAATTACATTTAAAATCTAGCCCTTTACAGAAAAAATTTGCCAAAGGTTTGCTGGCGGAGGGGCAGAAGGACCTCCCAGGCCTGCTGCACTAAACCCCCAGAGCAGACAGAGTCGGGCTCTTTGCCCCCTTTCTCGTGTCAGAGCCTGTAACCCCAGCTCCCTGAACCCGAAACCCTCGCTTCCTAGATCCCCAACCTCCTCCAACGCTCTGGGTGGGTACTTCCACTTCTTCTCAGGGGCGCTCTGGCAATCTGCCCCAGCCTCTGCCAGGCTCCGCTCGGATGGTTTCAACCAATGTTGACAGCTGCTCCTCTGTCCTCAGTGTCTGGCCACAGTAGTCTGTCCCTTCCCGCCCAACCCAGCCCCAGACCCTGCCCCTTGCTGAGAGTGACGCTTAGTGGTTCAGAATGGGCCTCAGGGTTAGTCCCAGGTCACCTTCATCATCTCTTTGGACAGCTCCCGCATGGTGGCCTGGATTTCTGGGATCTTCACTAGACTCTGCATGGCCTTCATCACTTCCGTGCTCTTCTGCAGGGAACCGGCCACGCGCAAAACCGCTGAAAGGGAAAGGTAACAGTCAGGACTGCTCAAGCGAGGGTGAAGCAGGATGGAAAGGAAAACCAAATTACGAGCCATTCTGATCAAGGAAAAAGCAGTATGTGGCCTCCTGAAGCTGGTGGTGAGCCTGTGGAATACGTGACTGCACTAGTTGCCCGAGAAACGGCCTTTTCTGAACTGCGTGCTGTTTTGCTAACACTGGTGCAAATTTCCTGAGCGTGCACAAGTGGCCAATGTGGACAGTGACCTGACAGCCTGCAGCTGACCTTTAGGGAAGGAAGCCAGCTCGGAATGATCATGACACCCAGGTTAAGTCCCATGTGGGAAGGACCTTGCCAGGGCCAAACTGGAAAGCAGGCTTGAGGCTACCCGAGCGGTGCTCTCTACAAACTGGCCCACGGACCACTGCTGCTCCGCGATGAGCCTGTTGCTGGTTCTCGGGAAAAGGAGAGAAGTCTGGGTACGGCACGGTGAGTGTGTGTGGCTGTGCACTACGCTACGTTCCTCGCTAGGGAAAACTACCTGTATTCTGAGATCATATGCATACCTATGTATATGGATAAAAAATACCAATTATTTTTTACTCATTCACCTACTGATAGACACCTAGGCTGCTTTCATGTCATGGCTATTATAAGTAATACTGCAATGAGCACAGGGGTGTCTTCTCAAATTAGTGGTTATGTTTTCTTTGGATAAATACCCACAAGTGGAATTGCCGGGTAGTACGGCAGCTCTATTTTTAATTTTTTGAGGAATCTCCACACTATTAACCATCGTGGATGCACAAATTTACATAAGGGTTTGCTTTTTCTCCACCTCCCTTTCAGCACTTGTTATTTGTTGATTTTTTGACAGCCATTCTGACAGGTGTGAGGTGATAGCTCATTGACTTAGGTTTCCCTGATGATTAGCTATGCTGAGCATCTTTACATATGTCTGCTGGCCATCTGTATGTCCTCTGCTTCCTCAGGTTGTCTGCCCATTTTTTAATTGGACTTTTTTTTGGTGTTAAGTTGTATGAGTTCCCTGTATTGGATATTAAACCCTTACTGGATGAATCATTTGTGAATATGTTCTCCCACTTGGTTGGCTGTCTTTTCATTTTGTTGATGGTTCCCTTTGCTGTGCAAAACCTTTTTAGTTTGATGTGGTCCCATTGGTTCATCTTTTCTTTTCCTGTCCTTGCCTGAAGAGACATAAAAGATATTGCTAAGACTGACATCAGAGATTTTAACTGTCCACGTTCTCTTCTAGGAGTGTTAGGTCTCACATTTAAGTCTTTAACCCATTTTGAGTTTACGGTTTAGGAAAATGGTCCCATTTTGTATTCTGCATGTATCTGACACCACTAATAGAACAGACTGTCTTTACGCCATTGTATATCCTTGCCTCCTTCGGTGCAGACTGACTGACTGTAAGCCAGGGTTTATTTCTGAGCGCTCTATTCCACTGCACTCATCTATGTATCTGTTTTTATGCCAGTGTCATACTGGTTTGATTACTGTAGCTTTTTAAGTACAGTTTGAAATCAGGAAATGTAGTATCTCCTACTTTGCTCTTTTTCAAAATTTCTTCAGCTGTTCGAGGTACTTTGTAGGTCCATATAAATTTTAGGGTTAGTTGTTCTAGTTCTGAGAAGAATGGCACTGATATTTTTATAGGGATTGCACGGAATCTGTATGTTGCTTCAGTTAGTAAGGACATTTTATAATATTAATCCTTCCAATCCATGAGCATGGTGTATCTTTCCATTTATTTGTGTCCTCTTTGATTTCTTTCTTTAATGTCTTATAGTTTACAGAGTACAGGTCTTTTACCTCTTTGGTTGTTCCTAAGTATATTTTAATGTAATTGTGAGATTATTTTCTTAATTTCTCCTTCTGATTGTTTGTTATTGGTATATAAAAATACAATAGAGCGCTGCATATTGATTTTGTATTCTGCAACTTTTACTGAATTCATTTATTAGTTCTAATAGATTTAAGAAAATGTTTATTGATTTTTAGAGGTAGAGGAAGGGGAAGGGGGGAGAGAAATGAGAGTAGAGAGGGGGAGTGAAAGAGACAGATAGACAGACAGACATCAATTTGTTTTGATGTCTGACCAAGGATTGAACCTGCAACCTTGGTGTACTGGGACAATGCTCCAATTAACTGAGCTACCAGGCCAGGGCCTCTAATAGTTTTTTGGTGGAGTCTTCAGGGTTTTCTACATATATTATCAGGTAATCTGCAAATTGAGTTTTACTTCTTCGATTCTAATCTGGATGCCTTTTATTTATTTTTTTGTCTGACTGCTGTGCCTTGGACTTCCAGTACTGTGCTGAATAGAAGAGGTGGTAGTGGGCACCCTTGCCTTTTTCCTGATCTTAGAGAAAAAGCTTTCAGGTTTTCACCATTGAATATGGTATTAACTCTGGGTTTACCACATATAGCCTTTATTATGTTCAAGTATGTTCCTTCTATATCCACTTTGTTGAGAGTTTTTATCATTAAAAAAGGTTAAATTTCACTAAGTACTTTTCCTCCATCTACACAGATGATCATATGATTTTTATCCTTAATTTTGTTGACTTAATGTATCACATTAATTGATTTATGGATGTTCAACACTCCTTGCATCTCTAGGATAAATTTCACTTGATCTTGGCATACAAGTCTTTTAACGTATTGGTGAATGCAGTTTGCTACCATTTTGTTGAGAATTTTTCCATCTATGTTCATCAAGCATATTGGCCTGCAATTTTCTTTTTTTGAAATGCCCTTGTCTGACTTTGGCATCAGGGTAATGCTTGCATCATATAAAAGTTTGGAAGCATTCCTTCTTCAATTTTTTTTGAAGGAGAGGTATTAATTCTTTAAATGTTTGGTAGAATTCACCTGTGAAACAGTCTGGTCTTTTTATGTGTTGGAAGTTTTACGATTACTGCTTTAATTTTATTACTAGTAATCATGTTTAGATACATTATTTCTTTCAGAATCAGTCATGGAAGGTTATAAGCTTCTAGAAATTTATCCATTTCTTCTAGACTGTTGAATTTGTTGGCCTTTAATTGTTTGTAGTATTTTTTTTGAAGATTTTATTTACTTATTTTTAGAGAGAGGGGAAAGGAAGGCGAAAGAGAGGGAGAGAAACAGTGACCAGTTGCCTCTCTCACGCTCCCAACTAGGGAACTGCCCTGTAACCCAGGCATGACTGGCCTGACTACAAATGGACCTGGCAACCTTTTAGTCCACAGGCCGGCACTCAATCCACTGAGCCACACCAGCCAGGGCTAACTGTTTGTAGTATTCTTTAATGTTTCTTTGCATATCCGTGGTGTTGGCTGGAACTTTTCTTTCATTTATGATTTTATTTATTTGAGCTCTCTTTTTCCTTGATGAATATATCTAAAGGTGTGTCAATTTTGCTTATCTTTTCAAAGAACAGACTCCTCACTCCACTGATCTATTGTATTTCAATTTTTTCTTTTATTTCTACTCTTGATCTTAATTATTTTCTTCTGCCTACTTATTTTAGAGGTGTTTGTTTTTATTTTTCTAGTTCCCTTGGGTATAACATTAGATTATTTGGGAATTTCCCTGTTTCTTGCCAGAGGCCTGCATAGCTATGAATAGATCTTAGATCTGCTTTTACTGTATGCCATAAATTTTGAAAAGTTGTGTTTCCACTTTCATTTGTCTCAAGGTAGTTTTTGATTTTCTGTTTGATATTCTCTTTAAGTGGTTGTTTAGTAGCACGGTTGTTTAGTCTCTGTGTGTTTGTCTCTTCCCAGTTTCCCTCCTGTACTAGATTTTTAGTTTCACTCCATTGTAGTCAGAAAATACGCCTCATATGATTTCAATCTTCTTGAATTTATTCAGGATATTTTTGCTGACGTGATATACTGTCTATCCTGGGGAATATTCCATGTGCACATGAAAAAAACGTGTATTATGCAGGGTTTTTTTTTCAAATATTTTATTTATTTTTTTTTAGAGAGGGAAAAGGAGAGAGAAAGAGGAGAAAAACATCAATGCAGGGTTGCCTCTCGCATACCCCCTACTGGGGATCTGGCCCGCAACCCAGGCATGTGCCCTGACTGGGCATTGAACTGGTGACCCTTTGGTTTGCAGGCCCACGCTCAATCCACTGAGCTATACCAGCCAGGGAGTATTATGCGGGTTTTGAATGACATATTCTATAAATATCCATTAAACCAATCGGGTCTAATGTAACATTTAAGGCCATTATTTCCTTATTATTTTTCCTATTCATTGATGTGAGTTGGGTATTAAAATTCCTTGCTATTACTTTATCATTATCATTGTCTCCCTTTATGTCTGTTAATATATGCTTTATACACTTAGGTCCTCCTGTGTTGGATGTATAAATATTTACAATTTATATCCTCCTCTTGAACTGACCCCTTCATAATTATGTGATGTCCTTCTGTCTTTTTTAACATTCTTTGTTTTAAAGTCTATTTTGTCTGATACGAGTATTGCTACCCCAGCTTTCCTTGTGTTATTACTTGCATGCGTCTTTTTCTATTCCCCCACTTGCAGTTATTTTATTGGTCTTGCAATTAAAAAAAAATTAAATCATGTTTTATTTTTCAATTATAGTTGACATACAATATTTTAAAACTAATATTTTATTAGTTTCAGGTGTACACCTTAGTGATTAGACATATAATTTACTAAGTGGTCATCCTGATCAATTAGTACCATCTGACACCATATATAATATTTAGAATATTACTGACTATATTCCTTACACTGTACTTTACATCCCTATGACTAATCTGTAACACCAATTTGTACTTCTCAATCCCCCTCCCATCTGGCAACCATCAAAATGTTCTCTGTATCTATGAGTCTGTGTCTGTTCAGCTTCTTCACTTATTTGGGGTTTTTTTTTAGATTCATCTGTTGAGATGTATTTACTGGCATTTTATTGTTCATATTTTTAATCTTTTTTTCCCTTCTTCTTAAAAAAGGCTCTTTAACATTCCATATAATACTGGTTTGGTGGTGATGAACTCCTTCAGCTTTTTCTGGTCTGGGAAGCTCTTTTTGTGTCCTTTGATTCTAAATGCTAGATTTGCTGAGTAGAGCAATCTTGGTTGTAGGTCCTTGCTTTTCATTACTTTGAATATTTCTTGCCAATCCCTTTTAGTCTGCAAGGGAACTCCCTTGTAGATAACTAATTGGTTTTTTCTTGATGCTTTTAAGGTTCTCTCTTTGCATTTAACCTTTGGTATTTCAATTATGACATGTCTTGGTGTGGGCCTCTTTCGGTTCATCTTGTTTGGAACTCTCTGCACTTCCTGAATTTGTATGTCTATTTCCTTAACCAAGTCAGGAAAGTTTTGTCATTATTTTTTCAAATAGGTTTTCAATTTCTTGCTCTCTCTCTTCTCCTTCTGGCACCCCCAAAACGCAAATATTGGTAGGCTTAAAGTTGTCCCAGAGGCTCCTTATGCTACTTCATTTTTTTAAATTTTTCTTTTTGTTCTTATGTTAAGAGTGGGGTTTTTTTTTTGCTTCCTTATTTTCCAAATTGCTGATTTGATTCTTGGCTTCATCTACTTTATTGTTGATTCTCTGTAAATTATTCTTCATTTCAGTTAGTGTATCCTTCATTTCTGACTGGTTCTCTTTGATCATATCCATGTCCTTTTTATGCTGATGAAGCTCTTGCTAAGATCATCTATTCTTCCCCTAAGTTCACTGAGCATCCTTATAACCAGTATTACAGTAGATTGCTTGTCTCCATTTTGTCTAGTTCTTTTCTGGGAATTTTGTTCTGTTCTTTCATTTGGGATGTGTTTCTTTGTCTCTTCATGTTTCTATGTATTAGGTAGAGCTGCTATGTTTCCTGGGCTTGGTGGAGTGGCCTAATGTAGTAGGTGTCACATTGTAGGGTCTAGTCGCACAGCTACCCTGATCACCCAATCTGGGGTACTCCAGTTGCACAACACCTCCCACCCCCCATGTGGGCTGTATACATATCCTGTTGTAGCTGAGCCTGGATTGCTGTTGGCACCTCATTGGGAGTGATTTACCCTTAGGGAAATCCTCTGCAAGGACTGGCTGTGACAACCCTCCACCATGGAAGATTGGCTGTGCAGGGGCGTGCCTCACAGAGCAGGACTCACTTTAGTGGGGCTCTAATGCCTGCTGAGTCTGCCCCTTAATTGTGTTACTGTGGAGGTGATTGGGTGACGTTTCAGTGTAGTCTGTAGCTGGCTCTGGGGACTCCTGGGAGGTGTAGGCCAGGATCAGCCACTGTGTGTGTTCTGCCCAGGGCCACCTGGCTTGAGCTACAAAGCAATCTGCAGCTGCCAGCTATTTGTCTGGGCTTGGAGGGTTCCAGTAGAGACCAAGATGCAAACCATGGCTGGCTGCTACTTATGTCAAGCCTGGGGCCACTTAGAAGTACAGTGAAGCTGGAGCCAGATGCTACTTGGCAGATTTTAGGAAAGTTTGAAGCATGAGGCAAAATAGGCCATTCATATGGAAAAGGCAGTAGAAATAGCACAGGTGGGCCCACAAGTTTGGTGGGTTAGGATCTCATGGAATTACCAGGGTGGATCTAACAGTGATAGCTAGGTTGCTAGAGACTCAGATATGCCACCTACCTGTGGACTCTGTGGAGGGAGGTCTTACTGAAGGAACAAAGGCCTCTGCCAGCACTTTTGTCTAAGAGAAAGCAGACGCCTCCCCCCACCCCACTCTCTCACACTGATGCCAGACACTTCTGTTCCTGACATATGTCCTGGTGCCTTTAGAGCTGCTATCTTAGCCCTGGAGCTCAGAGTAAGTTGGAGTAAGTCCTTGTGTGCAAGTCCTTTTAAGAGGAATTGCCTGAGACTCCATAAGCCCTCCATCTCACTTAGCCTCAGTACTCAAGTGTTTTTTATAGCCAAAAGTTATGGGGATTTCTCTTCTCAACACTGAAACCCTGGGCTTGCAGGTCTGGTGTGGAGCTGGTACCCTTCACTCCTCAGGACAATCTCCACAGCTGAGATATCCCTCCTGATTTTTATCCACCACATGTATGTGTGAGATCAGCCTGTTCCATATCTTCACCCCTCCTACCAGTCTTGATGTGTCTTCTTTTTTAATTCCCTATTTGTAGGACTTCTATCCAGCTAGATTTCAGGTGATTCTGAGTGATGGTTGTTCCATAGTTGTAATTTTGATATGGTTATGGGAAGATGCAAGTATTTACCATGTTTACCTATACCACCATCTTGACTAGAAGTCCTGGTCTTGTAATTTGATGTTAGTGTCTTGTAAGCAGCATATAGATGAATCATGTTTTTTTAACACCATTCAATCACCTTGTCTTTGTATTGGAGCATTTAGTCCATTTACATTTAATTAATAATTGACAAATATGTACTTATTGCCATTTTGTTGTTTTCTGTTTATTTATTTATTTTTTTATAGTTCTCCTCTGTTCCTTTCTTTTCTTGATGTCTTCCCTTGTGGTTTGCTGGTTTTTCTTCAGTGGATTTTTTTGTTCCTTTCTCTGTAGTCTTGTGAATCTTTTGTGGGTTTTTGGTTTGTGGTTACCATGAGGTTTATGTATATCATTCTATATCTATCAGTCTACTTTAAGCTGATAGGCGATGAAGTCTGAATATATTCTTAAAGGACTATATTTTTACTCCTTCCTCCACACTTTGTTTTTGATGTCAGATTTTAGGGGTTTTTTTTTGTGCATCTCCTAAGCACTTACTGTAGATTCAGTTGATTCTGGTACTTTTATCTTTTGACCTTCATAATAGCTTTTTAAATGTCTAATTTTCTGTATTTAACTATTTGGCTTTACCTGTGACTTTTCTGTTTCTCATATTTTCTTATTTTTACATACGGCCTTTCCTTTTCTACTTAAAGAAGACCCTGTGACACTTCTTGTAAAGCTGGTTTAATGGTAACAAACTTCGTTAGTTTTTACTTGTCTGGGAAACTTTCTCCTTCCATTAATTCTGAATGATAACCTTATAGGGTAAACTATTGTAGGTTGTGTTCTTCTAGTACTTTAAATATGTCCATTCCACTCTTTTTTTGGCTTGTAATGTGCTGCTGAGAAACAGGCTGATATCCATATGGGGTTTCCCTTATATGTGACTTATTTTGCTCTTACTGACTTCAAAATTGTTTATTTCCCTTAAACTTTTGCCATTTTTAATTACAATATGTCTTGATGTGGTGTCTTTGGGTAATTTTGTTTGAAACTCTCTGTGTTTCCTAGACCTGGATGTCTGTCTCCTTTCCCAGATTAGGAAAGTTTTCAGACAGTATTTCTTCAAATAAAGTTTCCATTCTTTTCTCTCTTCTCCCTATGGGATTCCTATGATGCAACTGTTTGTGTGCATATTGTTGTTCCAGAGGTCCTTTATATTATTTCATTTTTAAAAGTTGTTTTTCTCTTGGCTGCTCTGATTGGTTGATTTCTACTAGTTTGTCTTCCAAGTTGCAGATCCATTCTTCTGTATTAGTTAATCTGTTGTTGATTCCTTTAATGTATTTTTTTTTTTCATTTAAGTTACCATATTCTTCATCTCTGCTTGGTTCTTTATTATACTTCCCTTTGTTGAAGTTCTCCTTGAGTTCCTCTATTCCACTCTCAAGATTGGTGAGCATCCTTATCTTTATCAGGCAAATAACTTATCTCCATTTTACAAGGGTTTTTTTTTAGGGATTATTTTGTTTTTCTTATATTCTGTCCTTTCATTTTATTTGATTTTCTTTGCTTGTTTATATATGAATTAGACAAAACTGCTCTCTCCAAGTCTTGAAAAAATGGCACTCCATAGACATGATCTCCGTGTAAGCTGTATGTACTAGGTAGTTTTGGCAGAGAGGTTGGAACTGAGTGGATACCTACAATGTCCACAGTGTTGACCTACCAAGCTGGAGTGGCTCCAGGCAAGGAGGCCAGGAGTCTGTAGTAATGGCACTGATCCTGCTTGCTTCCTTTATTAGATGCCAAATTGGGCTTGAGTAATGTGTTCAGGAACATGCTGTATCGGCCTTACATGTAGACCAGGGCACCTGAGTGGAGCTCCTACCCATTCTATCAAGGTGGAAAGGAATGTATACAATGGCGCTCACTGGCACTTCTGAACTTTGAGAATTTCAGCAGTTCTCAGAGAGCTCCTGCAGCTACCCAGCCTTCTCTACATGGTCTCTCTCTTGTTTGTTGTACAGAAAGCAGTCCTGTATAGAAACAACCTCTGCGTAGGCCATGTGTGCTGGGTTTCATTGGCAGGGTGGTTGGAGCTTGGTGGAGAGGCCAGGTGCATGTGGTGACACCCTGTTTATGCTGCTTGCTCCTTTTGTTCAGAGCTGAAATGGGATGTGGGTAGTGTGGTTGGCAATGTGCTATGGCCATCTTGCAGTTAAACAAAAGCACCCAGATATAACTCCCGCCCAACCTATCAAGGTGGAGAGATGTAACAATGATGCTCACCAGCATCTCCAATCCCAGAGAGTTCCTGAAGATCCTGGAGAGTTCCTGCAGTTTCCTCTATTCTGTCTATCTCTCATTTGTTGTTCAGAAGCTGTTCAATTAGTACTCGGTGGTCTCTCAGGAGTAACTGCTCTTTATATAGGTGTGTATTTCAAGGTGCTTGTGGGAGAGGGTGAATTCAGCATCCCTCTATGCCCCCACCATCTTGGATCTCTTCAGAAATGGATTTTTAAAAGGCCAAAATAAATGTATGTTGTATACTGGAAACTCAAAACAAAAAAGGTCCATAGAGAGAGAGAAATAAAATACTGGACTAAAATGTATTTTCTATGTCCCACAGGAAGAAAGCAGGTGTGCCAAATAAAAAATTATTTTATAACAAAAGGACTACTTCTTCAATAGAATGAGAAGACAAGCCATAAGATGGAAGAAAGTATTTACGAAAGAGATATCTGATAAAAGACTGTTATCCAAAATATACAAAGAATTTTAAGAAAAATTCAACAATAAATTCAATTTAAAAATGAGCAAAAGCCATAAACAGACACCTCATCAAAAAAGATATACAGCTCTGGCTGGTGTGGCTCGTGGATTGAGCACCAGCCTGCGAACCCAAGTGTTGCCGGTTTGATTCCCACCAGGGCACACACGCCTGGGTTGTAGGCCAGGTCCCCAGTAGGTACGGCACGAGAGGCAACCACACACTGATGTTTCTCTCCTCCTCTTTCTCCCTACCTTCCCCTCTCTCTAAAAATAAATAAATGAAATCTTTTAAAAAATAAATTAAAAAAAAGAAAAGCTAAATAAAGACTTGGCTTATCTCATTGATGCAAAGATAAATAGAAATGTTTTGAAAAGAATCGATAGCAATAATGAAAGAAAGCAATAAAAACACAAAGCTCTCTCTACCTAAAACAGGCTCTTCTGGGAATTACAATTAAATTTTAAAACATCAGAATAGAAAATTAAAATAAATATTAAAAGTGGCATAGACAACAAAAACGCAGCTCCTTGGTAGCAAGGGGCCAGAGGAGCAACACATTCACAAACTAGACTGAATTTTAAAAGCATCTTAAACATGGCAATTACAAACAGAATGAATAAAATTCTAAGTAAATATGGAATCTTACAATGACATTTCACAATAATGACGAGTGAAACCTTGAAGAAGTGGTATTAAAAAACTTTGAGCCTCAAAAGTGAGTATCTTTAGAGAGAATAAGATACTTCTTCCTTATAACAAAGAAAAATAGTTTAATAATAAATGATATACAAGGAAATAACCAACAGATAATAAATAAACAAGAAGATATAAACATTCTGTAATATGGGTAACCCAAGTCAATGGCCATAAAAGGGAATCAGTGACTATGCACATTTGGAAAACTTTCAAAATTTAAAGTCAAGTTTATCTATAATTTATATGCTACAACTTGAAAAAAATAATTTGAAGCAATTTACACAAAAGCTCAAAAGTTGGAGCCATAAATGCAGGCCCAAGTTTCTCAACAATGCCAACACTAACGGTTTGGGCTGGATAATTCTTTGTTGTAGGTGGCTGTTCATGTATTCTAGGATTTTTAGCAGCATCCTTGGCTTCCACCCATGAGATACCAATGGCAACATCTCCCTTAACACAGTCTTGACAATCAAAAATGTCACCAAACACTGCCAAATGTCCTCTGAAGGGCAAAACTGCACTGATTTAGGCTGGAAGAGCTATTGCAACCAGCATTAAATTTAGTTTTAAGTGTCTCGACAGCTATAACACAAAGGTTGATAATGTTTTGGGCTGTAGGACACTCACTGCTAGTATCATACTTTTTCACTGGGAAAGATAATTTTTTTCTAGCACTAAGTATCATACTGCAATCTTTACTGACTGTGCCAGTAACTGCATAGAAGTCACAGAAATATTCTTAACACATTGCGTACCGCATAGAAATCTCTAAGACATACGCCAGGGACCGCACGTTTTTGGGCAAACTGCATGTTATTTAAATCATCATAACTATAGATTGTCTCTGGAATCGTCAAAACAGTCATCCACATCTTCAATCTCACTAGGAATATCTGATAAATTATCGTTAAATACTTCCGAAAGTGTATCAGTTTCGTTGGTTTCCTTCCTTTTTCTGAGAGGGGTCATTTCTAAAAGCGCCTGGAACTTGAAGACTATTCGAATGACCAAAATACAATGTAACTGCAATGCTTTATGGGTTTGTGCAATTATATAGTTTTTCGTAGATTGACCTGCACGGTTTCCACCAATGAGATCGCTTCATTCGATGTGGACAAGACAGTGTGTTGACATCTAAGGTCCATAACAGATGGCGCATGAAAAATGAGAAAACTCATGAGCGGTACGCAATGTGTTAATTATGAGTATTTCTTATCTATTAAAAAAAGCAAAGGCGATTGGCTGGGGTGGGGGGGATGGTGGGGGGAAAATGTAGATAACTGTAAATGAACAACAATAAAGTAATTTTAAAAAAAGCAAAGGAATACTATAAAAACATAGCTCAGTAAAGAGATTTCTGTGGGAAGCAAAGCTAAGGTGGGCAGGGGATGAGAAAATGGTGCTTTCTGATGATAGAGTTTGCTACAAGAATAGGACTTTTAAATTCTAGAGGAATGACCATCATATGTCACTGTCACTTGTGACACAAATGCCAATTGTGTATTCTTACGCTATATTTACAATGGAGTAAAAGACATATTCATAACAACTAAAACTGAAGATGAAACAAATACAAACAATCAATTAGTTAGGGAGGTGGATGTTTCTCGCCCTTTAAAAAATGTCAATGCTGTGTATTGTGCAAGGGATAATATTTCATTTATAAAAGACAATTATGCACTATAAATTTGAATTTGTAAAAGTTTTGAGGGAAAACATTTAAAACCACTGAATAAATACTAATATGGACAATACATAATACAGATATATATTTATTTTAGAATATTATTGCCCAACCAGCCTTTAAAAAGTGAATTTTAATCTTTCATATGCTAGATGACAGTTAAATGTTGAATGACAAATAAAGGGAAAGTCTGTTCCTATTTGTTTATTTAAGCGCTTGGAGTTACAGACCTGGGTAATGAATACTGTAAATGTGTGTATATGTGAGCGCGCGCATGCGCGCGCGCGCACACTGTTAGACTGGGAAAAGCAAACTGCAGAACAGCTGGTGGATAAGAGGGCTGAAACCAAGACAGAGGAATTGATGAACATTTACTTTTTATTTTGTATATTTCTGTTTGTTGTAGGTGGCTCTTTTATAAATTCTAGGATGGTTAGCAGTATCCCTGGCTTCTCTCTACTAGATACCAATAACTACATTCCCCCTTCCCCAGTTCTGACAACTAAAAATGTCTCCAAATCTGTCAAATGTCCCCCGAAGGGCAAAAGTGCTGCTGATTGGGAATCACTGACCTAAGCCAGGAGAGCTACTGCAACCAGAATGAAAATTGTAGTACGCCTACGTGACTTTTAAGTTAAAAATACTAAAATATTATAAAAAATGTGTTTTCATTCAACAAATTAGTTTAAACGTGATGTTTCAACACAAAGATCCATACTTCGTAAACTTACTTTCAAGTATTCCAATCAAAGCATAAAATGAAATAAAGAAACAAAGCCAAAGAAGAAAACCACAATGAGGTACCTAAGGAGAAGGACAGCCCTCACCCGGCCCTCCCTTGACCGCCTTTCTTGTCCCCCTAGACACTGCCACCACCACTCAAGGGCTTAGAGCTCCTCTTCCGTCTCTGTTGCCAGGACACCACCATGGCTGAGCACCCAGGCTTGCCCCACCTTTTGTTTTTTTAAATTGTGGCAAAACGTGTTTAACAGAATGCAATGTTTTAACCAGTTTTAAATGTACAGTTCAGTGGCACTAAGTACATTCACAGTGATGTGCATCCATAATCACTATCTATCTCCAGAACTTTTCTCTAACTTCCCAAACTGGAATTCTGTACCATTAACTCTTGACATTTTTCCCCCTCCTCCCAGCTCCTGAAGCCGCTATTCTACTTTCTGTCTTTATGAATCTGACTGTTTTAGGTGCCTCATAGGAGTGGAATCACACAGTATTCGTTCTTTTGTGGCAGGTGTGCTTCGCTTAGTATAATGCCTTCCAGGTTCATCCATTTGTAACATGTCAGATTTTCCTTCCTTTTTAGGCAAAGTAACATTCCACTGTGTGTATATACCATGTTTTGTTTATCCATCCATCCTTCAGTGGACACTGGGGTTGCCTTTACCTTTTGCCCATTATCAATAATGCTACTAGGGAACATGGGTGCAAAATTATTTGTTTGAATCCCTGCTTTCAATTCTTTTGAGTGAATACCCAAAACTGCAATTGCAGGATCATATGGTAATTTTATTTCCTGTCCCACCTTTGGAACTTTCTCTTAACTTTGTCCCCTCAATCAAAACACACATCATCTGTTTTATTCTGTGAGAAGCTGCTGTCAGAAAGCTATCACCTGAAAAGCATCTGATCATGATAATGTATTAGTAGCTGACAAGGCTTAACATATTACCCCTCCCAGAGACACCTGCATTTTAATAGAGGAACATCTTAAGGAAAAGGAATGACTGCATTAAATGGTGGCTTTTCAAAGCACCAACAGGTGAGGGGTGGAGGGTGGGATAAGGCACATCCAAAGCAAGACCTCTCAGTAACTCTCATTGCACTACTTCTAGTCTTCTCTTTTCTCACTTTCTAAATTCAGACTCCTCCCCCTTGCCTGTGCCAGGGTCTATTCTCAGTTACCTTCTCTGCTGTACTTAACTTGCCGACAAGCAACACTGCACTATAAACACTCCCTGGGGGTTCCCCCCACCAGACAGTGTTGTCTTTGGTGCTAGGGAAGCCAGGTGATCCTTGTTCAGTGAAATGAGGACACCCCCAAATAGAATCTCCTTTCTCTCTTAGGTCTGTTCCTCTCTCTAGGTTTCCAGTTTCTTTTAATGGCTCTGTAGTCTTTCCCTGTTCAAGGGTTTGGAGCGTCTCAAGCTTGTTTATACCTTCACGAAGTCCCAGTTACTCTGCATCCAGAACAGTTCCTCTTGTCCTCTCTTCCGCTGCATCCCATCAGACTGACCTACTCAGGCTCTACCCATTACCTCAGGTCCCACTGCCCCCCATCTTGTGGCATCAGTCCACCCCTGCATCTGCAGTCTGCGCTGACCATGTGCCAAGGCTCTCCAATGCCTATGAAATGAAGTTACAATTCTTCAGCTTTAACTCTCCAAACTCTGACTCCAAATTACCTTTCCAGCTTCACCTCCCACTGCTCCCCTTAATGCACTTATGTCAAACTGAATCAAGTGCTGCTGGCTGAACACAGCTTGAAATATTCACCTGAGCTTTTGTGCTCCCTAGGTCCTCTAATCAGGTGCCTCCCTGACTCTCCCCCAAATACTTTTCCTCTGAACTCCTGCTGCATTTTATCTGCACCACCACCACAGCACACCTCAATTTGAACTTGTTTCTAAGAACCCTTTCTTTCAACAGCTGTAAAATCTGTCTTCTTCACTCCGCTGCTCATCCTCACTGGCCATCAACCTGAGAGCAGGTGTACCCAACCTCCCAGACCTACTTCCTTCAGTTTTTGGAGTGCACTGTTCTTTATGGCCCCACGGCCATTACCCATGCTGGTGTTCCACTTGAACATCCCCCAACACACGCACTTAATTGTTCATCCGCCTTCAGATTTCATCCTAGCCTATAAGGAGCCATCTCTGACTGCATTTCCCTTCTATGGTCTCCTAGTGCTTATCACAATTCACAATTATAAACATACATCTTTTTTTTTTATTTTTATGAACTTTACCCAATTATTTGCTTTTTACCCTATTCGTAGAGGGCAATGGCTATGCCTATAATGTTCACTATTTTATCTCCAGTGCCCAGCAATGTATATGGCATATAATAGGCACTAAAAAAATGTATTTCTTAAATGTATTTGCATTTTGCTCTTTGTCTATTTGCTGAGGAGACTGTAGAAGGTTCTTATGAATCCTACACTTAATCTAGCCTCCCAAATTCACCCTCCTCTCCCCGCTCCTTTCTCTCTTTCTTTCCTAAAAAAGAAGAGAGAGGTAGGGAAGAAGATGGTGGGGACACAGAGCTCTAAGAAACAATGCAAGGAACAAAAAAATTTCAAAAAAAGACTATCAATAAGGGACAATACTGCATTCGCGAAATAAGAATAGGATTTTTTAAAAAGGAACTATCAGAGAACTCTTTCCTGGAAATAAAAATTAAGATTTTCTCAGAGAGTAGGAAACAAAGACTAAATTGATGATGACAATGATAATATTTAGAACCTACAGTATATAGCAATCACCATGTACCAGGCACTGAATTGAGCCTCACAACTACCCCATGAGGAAGGTATTATTATTAGTCTCCAAAACAGAAAATAGGAAAGCTAACAAATTAAACAATCAAACTGAAAGACCAAAGAACAGAAGGGTTAGAACCCTTGTCTTTTAGAAATCCATGCGGAACATTTACTGGAACTTGTATGCTGCCTTGGCTTCCCAGAGGAAAACACAGGGAGTAATTGGGGATGCATATGAAGTAAGACTAGCCGAGACTTTTCTGTGGGCATATTAATTTTGATATACCCGTTATGAGTGGCGATGCCAACTGTACACTCAGTGATAAAGTCAGACCTTTAGATAAAAATTCAAAAACCAACAGCATTTAAAGTTGTGCAGTTAGATAAGATTGCAACGATACAGTGAACATGGAAAAGAGCAGAAGATCTGGAACAGAGATCTTTACCATAATTTTTTTTACTGTTGTTCTATTTTAGTTGTCCCAACCTCCTCTCCCCCGCCATTGCTCTGTCCTGCCCCTTCCCTCCCACCTCCCAGTCAGTTCCCACACTGTTGTCCATGTCCGTGGGTCATTTATACTTGTTCTTTAACTAGGCCTTTCCCCTTGTCTCCTAACATTTCAAGATCAAAGGGTAGATATTTTACTTTTCGGTTGTGATAAAGCCACAGAATAATATATATTTGAATCAATATTATATATTGTTACAAAGGTATATTTAAAGGATAACAGTTTCTTGACTTATGTGCAGTACATAAAGAGCTTTTGTTCTGTTTACTACTGAAAGTACATGTTATGGGAGAAAAGATTTTTTTCAAGTAAACTAATGATTATTTGTGAGCTACAATAGCTTGAAAAGGTTTTTTGGAATCAGTACATAGGGAGAAAAGGTGAACAGAAGAGAGTGATCAAGTTCACTAGCTCCCAGAGAAATGTTAAAACAAGATTAACACTTCTCAAAACTTAAGAAGTCTGATGATATCAAAAGATAAGGGTATGGCTGGTGTGGCTCAGTGGATTGAGTGCTAGCCTGTGAACCAAAGGGTCGCCAGTTTGATTCCCAGTCAGAGCACATGCTTGAGTTGTGGGCCAAGTCCCCAGTAGGGGGTGTGTGAGAAGCAACCACATATTGATGTTTCTCTCCCTCTCTTTCTCCTTCCCTTCCCCCCTCTCTAAAAATAAACAAATAAAATCTTAAAAAAAAAAAGATAAGGAAAAAAGAACTCTCATCTGCTGCTGGTGGAAATATAAATTAATAAAACTTCTTTGGAGAGCCATTTGACAGTTCTAGAATAATTTAAATCCAGCTATTCCACTTCTGAGTATATAACTGTCCAAAAGAAACCATCACACATGTGCAAGAGTGAGCAGACATTCAGAGCAGCACTGTTAGTAAGAGCAAAAACTGAAACTAGCCTAAATGTCCATCAACGGGGGAAAGAAAAATAAAATGATACATCCATGTGACAGAATACCATCCACTAGTTAAAATATGTATTTATCATTATGAGTGTATTTCAAAAATACAATGATGAATGGGAAAAGGGCACAAAACAGTATGTAGAGTATAATACCATTTACACAAACTTTAAGATTCGTGATACTGGTTTCCTCTGGGGATTGAGAGAGAAGGGAGTGAAACTGGGAAAACGTATTAAAGGAGCTTCAAGTTCAGTAATAATGTTTTATTTCTTTTATAATATAAAAACTGAGGTAAATATAACAAAATATCAAATTGTATTGGTTCTGGGTGATAGGCACATAAGCCTCTACTGTGTTATCCTGTGTACATTTATTTCTGCAATTGGAGGCAAAAAGAGACTGCATACAGTGATTTATTTGTGTAGGAGAAAAAGGCAGAATAAGCAATGTTTTCTGATGTTGATTCGGTAGATAGTGAAAAATTTAAAAATAAGTTTCTCATGGTCAACTGACCATGCACCTTTTCAGTATGTTGCACAAAAAATAGGGAATAAAAATAATGGGGGACAAACAAGAAACTTTCAAAGCTGGCTGCAAAAGATCAGAGT